>VBSK01000242.1:600000-776212 GCA_006112555.1 Tuber indicum | reverse complement strand
TGTTAGGCATATAGAAAATGCACAGACCTCTCGGTAGGGTAACTGCGCACAGACCCTCATTTATCGCGAGCCTAACACCCCCCTCCGGCCCCGTTCTGGGGCCCGCACGTCCTTAGCGAGATTTCGAAGAGTTGCGTCCCATGACTATAATGTCACTTCAATGAAGCCCACTTCATAACACCATATACGTCGCTGCCGTCCGTCCGACCGGAAGCTGTTCGCAGGATATATAAGAGGGCACCTCTGGGTACCTCTGAGAAGTGGAACGGAGGAAATCCGTCGGAGGCGCATTGAGTTACTAGGCTTCAAAGTTAGGCATCCTAACTACGGGCCGAAAGTAACGGGACGTTTTCGGTTCGAGAATCCGCAACTACTCCTACAGTGCCCCAGAGGCCATAGGGGATAGTTTTGACACCAATACCTATCTGAAGGCCGCTGTATGTTGGTTGGTCCTGGAGACAGGATCCCTCGAGAGGTGATTCTTTGAGGCGAGGCGGACCGAGGGGAAGCTGCTCAGACTCAGAAGACCTAATAGGCGGTAGACTTAAGAGTGTTGGCACACCGTCTACGCAGCCTGCATTATGCATAGGTACCCGACGCATACGCTGGCCACTATGTGAAATCGGAAGAGACTACTGGGACGATAGTCAAGACGACTGAAGTCTCAGACAGGAGTCTACTCGTCTCTATAAATCGAAGACCGGTCATTCGAGGATAATCACGCATCCTACGATTAGACGGAAAAGAGTTTATGAGAACGAAGATGGTGTGTGAGAATTCAGGGTCAAACAGTGTTCGCACTTGTCAAAGACCATGAGACGTTAGCGTACAATCTTGGATAGATACTTAGTTATAGGAGGATTAGATGTAGTCCGCGAACACTCAGACGCGGGATATAAATATCGAAGTGCCTCCCAAGCTTTTAGACATCAACAAGCAACGGAGAAGAGACCTTAACAATATAACATTGTTTTACCTACGAATCTTTATAAAATTATTTCCCTTATCGATTAAGCGAGTTCTTAGTAGTCATAAACGAAAAGAACAATTCCGAGCCTTCCTAGACAAATCTCCGTCTATTACGAAAGATTCAGGCCTAAGTCTTCTCGACAATTACTCAGAGTCGGCTTCCGCCTAACACTATATTGTTAGCTCTCCTTGTTACCAAGGCTCACTAAATAAGTCGGTCACCACTCTACGCTAAGCAAGCGCATGAGTTCGAGTCACGCAGACGACGAGTCCGTTGAAGGCACGGTATACTACCCTGCGATTGATGATACGGTACACTACCCTGCGATTGATGATACGGTCGGTTTAGACACCCTTGAGGAACTCTCCCGAACCAATTCAATATTCGAACCACCAACCAAGGTACACTACCCCACTATTAGGTCAGTGTTACCCGGTCTGTGGAGAGCTCCGAGAAATACCATTTCTGGAACAAGAAGCTCCCTCGTGGTATACCGACCCAACTCTAGTTCCTACGGAGGAACAATTTCAAAAGCTCTACGAAACCTGGTACGGGCCAGAATTCGTTTGGAAACCTTTCCTCGACTGGGACACCAGTGAAGAAGGATCCTTTGATAGTGCTTCACACCTACTATACCTTTGGCGTGGAGACTCGGGAACCACCCGAACTCTCATTAAGACAGGATCCTATTATAGGAAAGGATGACAGAACCACCGAAAGCGTGGTATCCTGAAGGTCCGGGATCGCCGGCACCATGGAGAGAACCCAAGAAAATAAAGGATAAAGATGCAATGGATACCGGGAGCGAAGGTGAAAATGCGCCGAGCCAACCTTCATCACTTCCCCCGGGCATAAGGCGTCCACCAAGAGATGGGTCACGGGCATCAAGTGTTCCCAGCTCATCTCGATCATCTACTCCGAGACCAAGGGATCAGGCAGCCGACTTGGCAAGGCTAGCTGCAAGAGTAGGAGTAGTTTACGCGATGTCCGGAGAGATATTACATCCTCTATCGACTCTGCAAATATAGCGTTTGCCCAGCTCACGGGAGCCCAACAGGAAAACGCGCTCCGGTTGTTTGAAATTCAAAGACAAATTGCCGAAGGAAAGGAACTCCATAACCAAGACATAGGGGTCCTGTTAATGCAGTGTCAGGGAGTAGAGACGGAAGTAAAATCTCTACAAGAAAGGATAGTAAGGGAAATCGCGGAAAATCTGGCACAACAAGCTGCCAGACAAGAACATCACGAAGGGGTCACCTCGCAGTTACACCAGACCACGCTTGAACGGGACATTCTTCTACAACAAGCAGTAGAAGAAATCCGAAAGGAAATGAAGGACCGAGACCGGAAGGTAAATAGTGCCTTCAAAGAAAGAGATGCGCTTTTCCAAAACGAGGCAAAGAAGACCCGTGAGGCACTCTCGTCTCAACAGGGTGAGCTCAAAAAGATTGGCGAAGCGGTCCAAGAACTCCTCATTTCCTCCAGAAGGAAAGAGACTCCGAAGGACAAACCGGAGGCTAGCAAGCGTGTACGAATGGAATCGGTAGAGGATGACGAGGAATATTATTCCAGGCCCACTAGACAAGAAAAGGGTAAACAAGTGGCAAAACCTCAAGCTAGTGGGGAAGGAACCTCAGACGCAACTCCACCACCTGGACTAGGAGGAGGATACCCTAGTGATGACGATGATGACGGCAGCGATTATGACGCTGAAGGAAAAGGAAGAAAAGGCGGTGGTCCAGAAAGACGCCGCAGGGGTCTGACCCCAGAACAATCAGACCTAGCAAATGTCCTAGCGGAAGCCTTCGTGGTAAACACAAAACGACCAGCGGAGGCACCACCGCTCTTTGAAGGAGAAAAGCACCAAGATGTGCACATTTGGCTTCAACAATGTATTGATTACTTCGACCGAAATCCTCACATTTGGAGAGATGACCGGGAAAGGGTCATATACGCCCTCAACCGTACCAAGGGAAAGGTAGTAACACCATACACGATATGGTACCGAAGAAAAATGGACGGGCTACAGGGCGAAACCCAAAATCGGAATTTTCGAAGTTGGACCCGCTTCTCATACGAAATAGGAAAGGCTTTTGCGCCCCTACAAGAAGGACGACAGGCCCTGCGGGACATGAAGGAAGTAAAATACAAGGGCAACATTCAAACCTACCTCCGAATCATGCACAACCTGAATAACAAAGCCAATATGACAGGTGAATCATGGAGGGAGACAGTCGAAAGAAACTTGCCCGAAGACATCCTCACCCGCATCTCCTTCCAGAAGTTCGACACCGATGAGGAATGGGAAGATGTAATAATAGAAGCTGGCCGGGCGGAAGAAGACCTTCAGTACCGAAAAAAGTTACTAAAAGAAGGCAGTTCCCGACACACCTCCTCTAAGGATACAAAAGATAAATCCTCAAGAGATGAAAGGCCTGATAAGCCACGAAGAGAAAAGGCTTATATAAAAGGAGGTGGGGGACCCTCACGAAAAAGGAAACGTGAGGATCACAAGTCGGAACGGCCGACTAAGAAATTAGGAGGAAGTGCTCCGATCACGCATTCAAATTGGTCTGAAGCACACCAAGGAATCTCGCAAAGCGTTATAGATGCGAGAAAAAAGGACAACAATTGCACGAGATGTGGAAAAAAGAACCACACATATAAGACGTGTTATGGGAACATTCAAGTATCAGCGGCCGCAGTTAGCCGAAGGCCGCTAAGAATGGGCCCAAGTCGAGCAAGGTCTATCAAACCACCTAGGCTTCCTCGAAGACCCGCACAAGCTGGACAGGTCCGGACCACCAGCCGGCTGTGGGAATTAGGCGAAGACGAAGAAATCACATAGGTCTTCACAAAGGTACCGACAACGACGGTGTTCGGGTAGTCTAGCAGACACATAGTCGCTAGGAATCGAAATCGACAGCAAAAGGGGATGCCGAAGCGAGGAAAGCAACCGTGCGGGACGGCCTGAGTGGGAGTACACGCGTCCCTCTTGCTGAGCCAAGAGGATTAACAAAGAGCAATGGTGACATTGGCGGCGCCTCTATGCTTCCCAAGGTAATAACGTATGTTTCGCCCAATGATCCGGACACATGTTTGTCAGGGTAGTCAGGCACGTGACCTGGAATCTGAAAGGTCTCCGATAAGGACCAAAGCCTAGACAGGAAACAGACAGCACCAAGGGTACCGACAGGAGCGACAGTAGGGCTAAGATGAAAAACTTAGAGGGATGAGCGAGGCGTATCTTCGACCGATAGGTACAAGAGCTCTAGACCTCACCTCTATTTATTACTTCTTAGGTGCCGCGCTGGTACTGGACGGGCACCCGATAAAATGAGGACACTGTCTACGGTAAAGCGAGGGTGGATAATAAGCCCGGGAAGGTTATCAAAGGGACAGCCGGCCAGCCCTACGCACCCGGCTCTTGTCCCCATGATATCTGGACGATGGCAGAGACCCCCAAGTTTGGTTCCACAGGTAGAAAAAGTGGAAGGTATGGGAACTCCTCGGCAGGAGGTAAAGACCGCTAGTAGTGGGCTGCCCGATATACCAAGAACATTTCAGTTTGTCTGAGGAGACCTCAATGGTCGAAACCGTGCGGGCATGGTAACAAACATCTTGTTACACAATGCCAAAACGAAAGCCAGAAGAAGATCGCGGACAGCCGCGAAGACGCAAGCTTTACGCGTCTCTACCCAAAAGATATTCCTGCCCTGAGGGAGACGCCTACCTCTTTTTAAACCATAGGCGACAAAAAATTAAAGTCCTATTAGACTCAGGCTCTAATGTGTTCGTCATCAATCAAAGATTGGTACAGGAACACCGATTACCGTTCACACAACGGTCGGATGCGGTCAAGATTTATGGGTTTGATGGGACCGCAGCAGTCTCCGGAGGGAAGTTCTACACCCATCCCTTATGGTTGGAGATAGGAAGAAATAAACATCTGTCTGAGATAACCTGCGAAATAGCAGAACTTGGATCGTACGGGATGATCATACCATTCGGCTGGTGGCATGAGGAACATCCTATATCCCACATCGAAGACCCAAAAAGATGGTCGTTCGATGCAAAATGTTGCGAGAAATGTGTGGAGGAAGACGAAGGAATAGCCGACATGTTCGAATACGATGAGTCGGTAGTCTTTGACGAAAACGCTGCCTATATTGGAAGAATTGGCGCTAGTGAAAGCCCCGACGATATAGTCTTGGGATCGCTACCTCAAGAATATTGGCGACACAAGGACCTGTTTTTCCCTCAGACAGCGGAAAAATTGGCGCCTAGAAGGACGTTCGATCATGAAATCGAATTAAAGCCCGACGCAAAAGCGCCATGGGGCCCAATATACCCCTTATCAGAAAAGCAGCTTGCAGCCTTAAGGGAATATCTAAAAACGATGATGGATCAAGGAAAAATCACAAGAAGCAAGTCCCCAGCGGGCGCACCAGTGCTGTTCGTTCCAAAACCTGACGGTAAACTTCGGTTAGTTGTAGACTACCGAAATCTCAACCGTATTACAGTCTTGAACAAGCACCCGCTACCATTGATGTCCGAACTGAGAGATCGGGTAGCTGGGGCTAAGATTTTCACGAAGCTTGACCTGAAAGACGGCTATCATCTGATAAGAATTAAAGAAGGAGACGAGTGGAAGACAGCTTTTCGAACTCGATACGGCCATTACGAATACAAGGTAATGCCTTTCGGGCTCGTTAATGCTCCGGCAACTTTCCAAGACATGATGAACCAAGTCCTACATGAATTTTTGGACTACGGAGTGGTCTGCTATTTGGATGACATTTTGATATATTCAAAGGATGAGAAAAGCCATGTTGAGCTAGTCGATCAAGTCTTGCAAAGACTCGCAGACTACCAACTAGCTGTATCCTTGAAAAAGTCAGTTTTTCATGTCCAAGAAGTAGAATTCCTGGGTTATATGGTATCTGTCGAAGGAGTAGCTATGAGCACGAGGAAAGTCGATTCCGTATTGAGTTGGAAATCGCCGGCGTCGGTAAAGGAAGTCCAGATATTTATTGGATTTGCCAATTTTTACCGACGATTTATACGAAGTTTCTCCGGGGTGTGTAAACCGATAACGGAGACACTAAAAGGAAATCCTAAAGATTTCCACTGGGGCGCTGAACAGGAATCAGCGTTTAAAGAATTGAAGCATCGCTTCACAACCGCGCCCATACTACAACATTTCTATCCAGAACGCGAAACGGTGGTAGAAACGGATGCAAGCGACTTTGCCTTAGGCTGTGTCTTGTCACAGTTCGTGGAAAAAAGGCTACATCCTGTTGCCTTCCACTCACGAAAGTTGAACTCGGCAGAACGCAACTACGAAATCCATGACAAGGAACTGCTTGCAATCCTAGAAGCGTTCAAAGAATGGAGACAATATTTAGTCGGCACGGAAAAACCTGTGACGGTCTACACCGATCATCAAAACCTACAATACTTCCTTACTTCCAAGGTTTGGAGCGGACGTCAAATCCGATGGGCTCAGAAACTGGCGGAATATAATTTTAAGATTGTTTACCGACCAGGAACCAAGGGCGGAAAGCCTGATGCGCTAAGTAGACGGCCGGAGTACCGTCCTGAGGAGGGAGCTACGCATCGCAAACAAACCGTTTTGAAACCAGAACACTTCCAAGTAATGCTGTTAGCACTACAGGAGGAGAAGGAAGAAGGATTAGGGAAAGAAGTACTGGGCTGGAGCGATGAGAAAGACCTGGCGTTGAAGCCAGAGACGAATACCTCAGACAAATACATCCGAGTAAGACGATTGAACCACAAGGCAAGGTTACCCACTAAAGGTTCAAGAATGGCAGCCGGACATGACCTCTATGCCATAAACGACGCCATTATCCCTAGACGAGGACAAGTGCTACTCGATACTGGAATAGCAATAAGCCTACCAGCAGGGACATATGGACGAGTAGCGGCCCGTAGTGGGTTAGCAGTACGTTCCGGAATTTCGGTCGGCGCAGGAACAATAGACGCCGACTATACGGGAGAGCTCAAAGTCTTGCTATATAATCACAAGGATGTTGATTGCCAAATCCGAGAAGGAGACAGAATGGCTCAACTCATAGTGGAAAAAATCGACACATCTGATTTAATGGAGGTCGATAAGCTAGACGAGACTGAAAGAGGAGCCCAAGGTTTCGGAAGTACCGACATCGCTACAAGAAGTCTAATAATAAAGGAACAAGAACCCATCATATGTCAGCTGGAAGCGTCGGCAGCCGAAAATTTGTCCTGGTACGACATTAAAGAAGTACCAGAGAAAGTACTAATATCAACGGCCATGCTAAAGCAAAAGACAATGAAGAAGTTTAACCCCGAGTTCCTTGAACAACTTCTTGAGGCGACGCTATCGGATGGAGACTGGCTGAGACGGCGCGAGGACTTGTCAAAGCTCCGAAATGAAGGAAAAGAATTCCCTAAGAACTGGACACTGATCGACGACCTTCTATACTATAAGAATCGTCTATTCGTCCCAGACAACCAAGCATTGTACACCAAGATAGCCGAAGGATGCCATGACGCAAAGATAGCCGGACACTTCGGACAAGAAAAAACCCTAGAAATCATCATGAGAGATTTTTATTGGAAAGGGCTAGCCGAATGGATCAACGACTACGTGCGGTCCTGTGATGAATGTCAACACAACAAGTCGCCCCGACATGCGAAATACGGACTGTTGCAACCATTGCAGACGCTGTTCACGGCATGGTCATCGATATCAGTAGACTTCATCACCCAACTACCAGAATCACAAGGTTGTACACAAATCATGGTAGTTGTTGACCGGTTTACAAAAATGGCACACTTTCTTGGACTACAGACTACGGCTACGGCAAAGGATGTCGCAAACACGTTCTTAAAGGAGGTTTGGAAGCTACACGGCTTGCCAACGGAGATCATTTCGGATATGGACTCTAAGTTCGCTGGCGAGTTTTGGGAATCATTGTGTAAGGCGTTGGATATAAAACGACGAATGTCGACGGCATATCATCCACAGACGGATGGACAGACAGAGAGAACCAACCAAGTGCTGGAAGGATACCTCCGAAGTTTTATTAACTATGACCAAGATGATTGGTATCAGTTACTGCCGCTAGCAGAACATGCATATAACAACTCTGCAACCAACGCTCACGGAATGTCCCCCTTTTACGCGAACTATGGTTTTCACCCACAAACTGAATGGATGAAAGAACGTGAAGTTCAAAACCCCGGCGCTACCCTATACGCGAACTGGATCAAGACAATACATGAACAGGCGAAAAGCTCGCTTGAAAAGACACGGGAAGGAATGGCGAAATACTACGATCGGAAAGCCAAAAAGCAACCTGAGTTTAAAATTGGCGACAAAGTTATGCTAAACGCGAAAAACATACGCACTAGACGGAAGTCGAAAAAGCTAGCGCCCAAACTCTATGGGCCGTTCCAAATACTGGAAAAAAGAGGCGACCGAGCGTTTAAACTAAACATTTCCGACCGATGGAATATTCACCCGGTCTTCCACGTATCCTTACTAGAACCATATCGAGAATCGATTCATCCAGAACGCAGACAACCTCCCAGAGAACCAGAGGAGGTCGAAGGGGACCTGCAATGGGAAATAGAGAAGATTGTCCGCAGCGAAATACGGACATATAGGAAAAGGATCAGCAATCGTTACCGACAGGTACGAGAGCTATGGTATTTTGTCAAATGGCAAGGTTGTGCGGAAGATGAAAATACTTGGGAACCCGCTACGGGCATGGAAAATGCTGAGGAAGTAGTCGGAGAGTTTCATCGAGACAACCCGGAGATGCCAGGGCAGGCAGAAGTAAGACGATGAGGAAAGGTTTTCCTACGGTGGACAAGCAAACGCCGGAAGGTTTTTTACCCTAACCACATCGGGTCTTAAAAGGAAATTTGTTAAATAGATAATACTAAGAAGGTGTTCGAGACGAAACCTTGTAGGAGGGAGCTCATGTTAGGCATATAGAAAATGCACAGACCTCTCGGTAGGGTAACTGCGCACAGACCCTCATTTATCGCAAGCCTAACACCCCCCTCCGGCCCCGTTGTGAGGCCCGCACGTCCTTAGCGAGATTTCGAAGAGTTGCGTCCCATGACTATAATGTCACTTCAATGAAGCCCACTTCATAACACCATATACGTCGCTGCCGTCCGTCCGACCGGAAGCTGTTCGCAGGATATATAAGAGGGCACCTCTGGGTACCTCTGAGAAGTGGAACGGAGGAAATCCGTCGGAGGCGCATTGAGTTACTAGGCTTCAAAGTTAGGCACCCTAACTACGGGCCGAAAGTAATGGGACGTTTTCGGTTCGAAAATCCGCAACTACTCCTACAGAGCCCCGGAGGCCATAGGAGATAGATATGACACCAATACCTATCTGAAGGCCGCTGTATGTTGGTTGGTCCTGGAGACAGGATCCCTCGAGAGGTGATTCTCTTTGAGGCGAGGCGGACCGAGGGGAAGCTGCTCAGACTCAGAAGACCTAATAGGCGGTAGACTTAAGAGTGTTGGCACACCGTCTACGCAGCCTGCATTATGCATAGGTACCCGACGCATACGCTGGCCACTATGTGAAATCGGAAGAGACTACTGGGACGATAGTCAAGACGACTGAAGTCTCAGACAGGAGTCTACTCGTCTCTATAAATCGAAGACCGGTCATTCGAGGATAATCACGCATCCTACGATTAGACGGAAAGGAGTTTATGAGAACGAAGATGGTGTGTGAGAATTCAGGGTCAAACAGTGTTCGCACTTGTCAAAGACCATGAGACGTTAGCGTACAATCTTGGATAGATACTTAGTTATAGGAGGATTAGATGTAGTCCGCGAACACTCAGACGCGGAATATAAATATCGAAGTGCCTCCCAAGCTTTTAGACATCAACAAGCAACGGAGAAGAGACCTTAACAATATAACATTGTTTTACCTACGAATCTTTATAAAATTATTTCCCTTATCGATTAAGCGAGTTCTTAGTAGTCATAAACGAAAAGAACAATTCCGAGCCTTCCTAGACAAATCTCCGTCTATTACGAAAGATTCAGGCCTAAGTCTTCTCGACAATTACTCAGAGTCGGCTTCCGCCTAACAGGCAGCGACGTATATGGTGTTATTCTGATACCTTCAATTCTGTGACCGTATAGTTACAGGACGCAACTAAGATTGATGTGTATGATGACGCGCGGGCCCCGTAAAGGGGCCGGAGGGGGGTGTTGGAGACTAAGATTCTCAAACTCGGGTAAGGTTACCCTACCTAGTGTGCTCCTAGGCTATCGGAATCGGGTACTCCTAACAGGACCATACTGCAATGCAATATCTGTGCCATCCAGGAATCCAACACATCCAGGAAATCCACTTCTCATCTCAATCTCAGAGCGCATTTGCTGGTACTGCAATCTACCAGGCATCAGCCATTGTACAAAATGTGAAAGCAATTGTACAAGTACAGTAATGCACTGATTTCTACATAGGTGTGCGGTACCTTCTCCGATTCCCAGTTGTACTGCAGCGCGGACTGTTGAAATACCGTAGGATCCTAGGAAATATAATGTAGTTGCTAATTGAACGATTACTGGTACTTGGACATTATGGGACTTGTTTTGAAAAATAGGATCGGATTCGATGATTTTGGAAAGAGAAATAAGCGACTCTCGTGTCATGCGAAAAAATGATATAAATCTATCATTTGACATTGAATGAATCTAAGTTAAGTTAATATACAATCCTAAGATATATAATTACATGTATTCTTTTTACATACATGATGGTTGAACAAATACTCACTACGGGGTATCGGTTCTCGTGGAGACAGATAACGAGTCGTTGAGATTGCTAGAAGTAGCAATTCGATCACATCCATAATCTCCTCATCTAAAACCGCCGAGTCGCTTGTGCTTTCAAGCTTGCTAAAAGCATTACTGCCAGGAAGATCTCCAGCCTCGAAGCCGAAAATTTGCCAAAGAGTCAAGTTACCAATGGGAATAGCTCTTTCGGAAGAGCGAAGACGGTTGTTCAGATTGCATAAAAAGGTAAGATCATTTTCTTGAAGAAGAATTGTAGAAATCGCATTCGCTAACCATATGTCTTGTAAATGGGATAATAGTTGAGCTTTTGGTGATATGCGAGGCATCTTTGTTGTTTTTCAATCAATAATTTACTTGCAAGCCCCTTACTTCACACTATTTATGTCTTTTACTGACATATTTCACAGTCCTTTCACCTGCCGTCCCAACACATAAAACCTGTATTGTATAGTAAGGTAAAGTAATGGCAAGTTAACTGTTTTTGGCTGTGCCAAGCTTACATGAAACAGCAAAGTAAGCTAAGTTTTTTCAAGTTTTTCAACTTTGAATACCCCTACTGTGGTAGACATTATATTACCTGCATCATCCTTAGCTTACATTATTTTATTTTCCGCAGTGGACGTAAGCTGGGTCATATTAACCTAACTCTTTTCGTAGATATAGGGCAAAAGGTCGGAAAGTGAAGACTATTCGAGCCTGTTGATTTCCTCATGTAGGATTTTACGCTGTAGTTTAACTGCTCTTGCGGTTTTTGGTGACGGATGATGCTGTGCCATTATTCCCCCCCGTCTTCATTGGTACAAGTGTAGTACGGTATCTGTGATTCTGCGAAGTTCAAGGTACAGTACCGGCGCACGCATCATATTGCACCAGCCAAGGTCGGTTCAAAGTTGCTAGTCTTCCAGGAGACCAGAGACACAGAGTCCTTCCCCCTACGTCCCTCTGGGGGTGGGGTTGGGTGGAGGACGTTATCGTTAATAATCAAGTGGACTGAAGCAGCTCGTATTAAACGTGTACTACCGGTATGATAGATACGGCATCACCACCAGGCATAAAAGCCAATAAAAGCAAAAAATAGCTAGTTGGTCACTAAACGGTTTCTTGTGAGTACAAGGGATAGCGGCGGGTGTGCTATTACTAATAAACCCATCGCATTAGGGAGAAGTAGTCCTATGAACTTTTCAGCAATGCGAAGGAGTGGCCTCGTAATTAACAATGATCCAATACTCTCTCTCTCCACATTTACCTTTTCTCCTCATCCGCTCGCGGTCCCGTATTTTCCACGAGTGCTGCATCACTTGCAATGGGCGGGCCAGTAAACTCCTTTCGTCCACGGATGAAATACCAAGCAGCTGAAATCGTAGTGAACCCAGCAAACACAACCGATGCATAATCTATGGGCGTCAGCTCTGCAGCGAAACACTTGATATGGCCTACCTACTCATTGATGGAGCCTCCACGGGTATAGACACCGGCATACAGAATAATACAATAGCGAGACAGATCCAACATATCGTTAAGATGTTAATTGCCCCGCCAAACTTGCCAAGTGAGTAAGGAGCATCTCTGACCAACTTACGGCCTCGGAGGAGCGAGATTAGGATCGGTAGGCCATATGAGGTGCTTAGGCAAATGGTGGCCACCCCGGTGAATGAGTTAAAGGCTGCCGTGCTACAACTAGTCAATACCAGAGCATTGCTCTCTCGTAAAAGGGTATCAAACTCTAACGTGCCTGCCAAAGTATATCAAACCTAATAAACAGCAAACCATGGTTGAGAGGAACAAACCCCACAACGGGATGTCATACCTGGTATCCACCTTCGACCATCTGCCGTTAATGATTGTTAGAAACTCCCAGAGTTTTGCCATCGGAAGAACTGCGGGGGTCCTCCAGAAGTCTTACAGCCTTGAGCCCGGGATGGCACCATCTGCAAGAAAAATATCACATTAGTTACAAAAAGTCCTAAATAATGAAATAGCCCCCGGAAACCTCTCTGATTTTACCTCTAGCAAATGCATAAGTGCATCTGCTTGCCGCTGTCAAAGCACCGATCCCCGCAAAGAACAATATTCCAAGAACTGCACTTCAGATTAGCGCTGGGCGCCATAAAGTTTGAAATCCATAGATCCATGTGACTATGCATTCCAAGGAAGTTCTTACTCAAAAACAAAAGCCCAAACCCCCCACTTGCGCTTCCAGTAACAGTCTTGAACAATAATCCAATTGGCTGTCCGTTTGGAACTTCTAATAGTAGCTTCACGTCTGGCAAAACGAACAATATTGGAACCAAATAGACAACCCCTGTCATACCCGCGGCTGCGACTGAAAGCACCATAGCTCTTGGGACTTCGCGTTGAGGTTGCTGAACCTCTTCACACATTGAGGCAACCATACCGTACCCCGTAAGTGTATAGGCGGCCTGAAGTAGCCCCACAAAGAACGCCCATCCATCAGGCCATCCACTAGCAGATGCATCAAAGTGCGAAAAAACAAATTCTCCACTCCTAGTAGTGTCGGCCATCGAAAGAAGGGTGACAAGAATTATCACTACACTGGCCGCGGTCCAGTAGATGCATATCTTATTGATGAGGTCCAGATACTTTGCGCCCAATATATTGACGAGGGCACATATCAACATTACACCTATGAGAAATTAGTAAGACCACATCCTAGAACTCACCACTACTCAGATCAAGTTTACTCGTACACCAAAACATCAGGATAGTTTGCCATTCGTTGGGCGCCCAGTCATCCCTCCACAACGCAATAGCGCTCAAGATTAACTGTCCCCCCGAGAAGTTTATGCTTGTTGTGACCGTCCAGTTTCCAACTAGCGTTAACCAGCCTGTAATCCACGATGCTATAGGTGCATATTTCCTCGTTGAGAGCATCGCCGACCAGTAGTAAACCCCACCCGCAGTAGGAAACACGGAACATATCTCAGCGAGCGAAGCGGCGATTCCGAGTGAGATCAGAGAAACTAACACCCATCCCCAGATAATAGTTACCGATTGGCCGTCTGTGAGGGTGATGTACATTGTCGCACTTAATCCCTAAAAGTACTCGGCATCAGCAAAATCCATAGCTTTATCCGACGGAAACCTACGAATGGAACAGCTGCGAAATGCTCAAGATTCACAATTAATATGCATTTCTTCATTTAAGCTATCGACGATAAACAAACCCATGATTGCGAATGACCTATGGTGGGCGCTGTCAGCAAAACGGTTCCCTCAAGATCCCGTCCGAATATCGGGTGTGCTGGATGCGAGATGTCATAGGGGGCATACAGTCCTAGAATCGATATCATGCTGAGATTTCGCGGCAGTTCTGCCTTGTACCCCATCTTCGCCAGCGCTGTATCCGCTGAGTTATCAACATTTCGACTAGCGATCATCCTGAACTCGCAGTTTGGATTATGACTTCAGCCTTATTTGAACCTCAAAATAAAATTATAAAGCGGTTGATATGAAAGCTCCCCTCTGGCTGGGCACCGGGGGAAATGGAGTGGAACCGCGATTTAAGGTCGTGAAGTGGAAATTTCTTCACCGAAAGGGTTTTGGTGAAGGTGATTGTGGACCGGGGCGGGTTGTCATTTTGTACCTCCAGCTTGGGGTTTGTCTCTAACCTTGTTTATCGACTCCCCGTATTTGCGTCCGCAGGATTGATACGCGATAGCTGATCGTTTGGCCATGGGGCCAGTGAACACAGTGCCGATTCTGGAAGGTGCTAAGAATGTCGGTGACCTGGAGAACGGAAGGTGGGAAAGCACTCCCATATGTTTGTGTTCGTTTACCATTGACATCCTATTACTCTACCATGACCAAATACCGGCACCTAACCAACCCCTGTACCAGTCTGTCGAATTCCACCAATCTTGAACCTGATAAAGAGTTAAGGGGACGTCTGGTTGCTGGCCCAAACCTTCATTTTGGCCCCGATCGTGGGGACTTGCAGAAAAACTCTATCATACTGGTAGCTTTGGTTGTGTTTTTTTGATACAAAAATTCAATATAGTAATCAGGTTGCAATATGGTGCTCACTTGGCCGAAATTGTGCATCGGTCACCTAACCCGATTCTGGTGGGTCTGTGAGAGGTCGGACCATGTGGCCAATAGGTAATTCAGGCGACGAACGGGGGGGATCGAAATGAAGGTTTCTAAAATATTGATCTAACTAATATTTCCCCACTCTGTAACAATGAAAAGCTCCAACACAACTACCAGCACCACGCAAATAGCAACATAGGAAGCAGATCTTGAATAAACACTGCAATAACCCAAACTTCTCAATGCCTCACAAATCCATCAATGAAGCTTCTCTCACCTGTTTGTTCAGAGCAGACTAAGCTCCGAGCATTCCTTGACCTGCCGTCACTCAGAATTGTGCGGCAAACCAACTCACGAGACCCCAGTCGAGGCGCCGGATACATCGCCGAAGCGCTATCAAGAAGTTTCTTGAGTTACTTGTCTGGCACGACCGGCCAATCACACTAGTATATAGTTGCTGAAGCAACCACAATACTATGGTAGGGTATTACAATTGGAAGAGAGAAAGGAAGAAGGTTGAAATGGTCCATGATTCGATAAGAATCTTGAGTATGCCCAACAGTGGCCGAGTTTTGCTGGGGGATCGGGGGGGGGGGGGGGTTGGTATTATCTGCCTTTAATGCCTTGACTTCGGAATCCTGTAGGTGGGCTAGCGTCCGATATAGTTAAGAGCTCATGATACCACTCACCCCCCAGCCCAAAGTTCTCATCATGGAACCTGCCCAGCAGTGGAGGGAGGGGGTACTATATCACACCCGCCTATCCTTCACGGTGAGAATAGATGACAATTATCTACTAAGTTATTTACTATCGAAGTTAATGATTAAGGCGGATATCGAGACACATATACTGGTGCGACACTAATCGTACTTGTATCTGTGCCGTGAGAGTATCATACTTAGGAAGTTTCCAAGGTTAAAAAGTTTATTTGCCTGCGACGAGTAAACACTAGGGGTTGTATTAGGTTACTTTATTGTGTTAGTTAATAGGAGGCCCACATTTCTGGTAGCATAATATAATATTCAGCAATTAAATCCCAAAACCGGGTGGCCTTTTGATAAAGATAATAGATATTTACTATTAGTGTGAGCTGTGATCTGTTGGGATTTCTGCCCGATTATTATTATTATTATTTTCACCCCATGTGCCACTTCCAAGCTCTGATAGAGCCCTGATATAGTCCTTTAACCATAATTCTGCGGCTGCTACTGACTTTTTGACCATGGTGCCGTATGTAACTTACCATTGCACCTCCACAAGTGACAATGGCCACTGCCAAGAGCGCTAGGACGTGTAATAAGGTCTGCCCTTTCTGGCAAGTTCCGAGCTTGAATAGCAATGCTCATATCGAACAACTCATGAGGAATCACTCGATATAAATCTCGCCTCCGGAGTAAAGTGCACTTAGGTATTTCTCTACTAGTATGCGGTGTCTTACCGCCCCGGATGGCTGTATTTGCAAACGGTAAAGTTCTCATATTGGTATCTAGGCACGGTAATTAGAATAGTAGGTACTCTCGATCCGATGATACATAAACTTCAGAGATATCGCATGCACAGCCGACGACTTAAGCAGGGGGTAGAAGGCTTTCGGAAGAGGAATTTTTGCTAAAAACGGAACTTTGGTAGGGTTGATATGCTTCTAGCCGTCGGCGCCTCGGAGGTATCTTCGCTACAAACAATCTTACCAAAATTTCCACCTCTCAGTATATAGCACCTTGGTGCCATGCCTCGTTGATTTGTCTACCATGAAAGCCAAACAAGGGTAGTATCGAAGCGATACACGTGGATCTTCATTGGTAATCACTCGTTACCAGAAAACAGGGCAAACACACAATGCAGGTAACCCGACATCCATCCATCTCTCTGGAGACCCAGATTGGTCCTGCCTTGCCTCTCGGCACTACCCGCGGTGACAGGTTGGCTAGGCGTATGCGAGCTTCCCGACTCATGCCCCCTCTAGAATGCCTGAATCTAGATTGACCCGTTTGACGCCAGGTTTGCCAGGAATACCGGTATGGTATCTCTAGCACGGGTATTTGTGTGCCCCATTTTACTTCCTGGTGAACCTTTGGGTGGTGCTCCCCCTTGAGGTTTGCCCTCCGTGGGAAGGAGGGCTTAGGCACTTTTCCAGGCGGTTTTCTGAGAGAACAAGTCTCTTCTAAAGATATATTAAATGCTCATGAACCGAACCTCTTGGGTTGGTTATCTATAAATTCGCGCAAAAGAGTCTTGTGATGGAGCCCTTTACCTTGAAGGCAATTGGAAGAGAGATATGAACTTTTCGCGACATTATTAGGTCTAGTGGTCCAAACCGAAGCTCACACGAACGAATGAGAAACTTCTGGAGCTGCGCAGGTAGCCCCACTCGGTTGACAAGGCGTATATCTACGGTATACTATGGAATATTATATCTCTTGAAGACTCAATGATTTCTCTGGGGCTTGAGTGATACTCCAAGTTACTTTAGTGCTCGAGTGAGTTCCCATGACATTTCATTCCCCATAGATGGACCTGGTTGGCACCGGTGGACCTACGCAACCCGGAAACTCTAACATGATGGAGCTTTGCTAGAATGCAAAAGAGAGCTTACTATGTAATCTACCTAGTTCTTAATCTTACCTCATGCTACTCGGCCTAGGTTATTTGAGAACCGGTTTGCGCCCCATTCCTGCAACTGTTGATGCCTTAGGGCGTGAAAGGCGAAACCCGGGAAGCAGTTATAAGTGGACGCCTTGATTCCTATACTTGATTTCTGAACGGCGTGCATCCGTGATCCACAGAGAAGCAAACAAGTGCAATACGTCTTGTGAGTCGGTGAGCGCATAGCTCCCACCCTCACACTCTTGCAAAGCAAACACGGGATCCCTTTATCTGGGGGACTATTCGGATCGAATCACGGAACACCAAAAACAAACGCCCATTCATAGAAGAGGGTGCGAGAGGAGTCGAGATTCTTGGCCCATGGAATGGGGACATCACAATTAGTGCGGGATGTGGGGTATGGTGCAACTTTGAAAGAGATAGAAGTTCCTTCCTCACGCTCTCTCTCCACCCCCTCCAGTTCCTCGGGTAGACGAGCCAGGATGGAAAATCTCACTGCGATAAGCGGTAACCCTCATTTATTAGAGTGCGGGGAAGGAAACTCTTGCTGCCGGACGATCATTCTTTGCTCACCGGTATGTTTGACAATTATTTCATGTAACGTTTGACCGCATGGCACGTGCAGAGAACTCGTGCGGCTCTGCTGCTGCTGCACGAATATTCGAGTACACCGTCGTGGTGTTGAAGAGGGGGGGTAAGATTCACTGTCCGCACGCCATCCCATACCCAGTCGTGCCAGTCTTATCTTGATGCGCTAGGTCCACGCTGAGAGCTGGGTAAATTGGAAGTACGGATGCGGTACTGGTACGAGGACGGTTAAGTGCGTGCGTTGGCCTTTGAGTTAATCTGTCACGACTGACAACAATGTAGGCTAACTTAATCATAATACCATAGAAGTAACGGAAGGGGATCACAAGCTAGAGTTCGTCTCATATATCGATCTATTAATGGTATTGGCATTGTTCCTACAGGATCCTGCTTCGTCCTTACCATTTGTACGGTACAAGTATCGTGGGGGGAAAGTATCCCGTGAGCGTTGATGTTCATAGGATAGCGTGGAGGTTAGCGGTCGGATTGGGCCAGTAAGTGGGGGGATGCTCGGTCGGGATGAGCGCAGGTGGAAGTTCGGCAAAAAGGTTCCTGGATGCCTGTTACAGGGGCATCATAGGGGGAGTGACATGGTTGTTGCTACTTTCAAAATTCGGGGACCGACCAAGAGGAAGCTTTTGGGTTCGGCTGGTTTAAAGCCTTTCCAGTACCAGTACACGAGTACAGTACTCGAGTACTGTCATAAGCTGCTTACACTGTGAAATGGCGATTCCGGGTGGTTCTGGGATAGAATGCCTGGGAGCGGGGGTTCTAGTGTGCCAGTATTTGGAACTGGGTAGGATAGGAGGGTAGACTAGTCTGTAAGTGCTCATGATGTGGTATTATGATGATATCTATCCGCTATCACCCCAAGAACCCCGCCCCAAGTTTTTTCCATATCCCCGCACATCCGCCCTGAGTTGCGATGTGCCGTACCTTGCTTAGATCCAAGAACCTTTGCTCCACAGTTGCTTTTGTTTGGACAGTGTGTGCTGGACAAGCAATCCGAGTTACAATTCAGTATTGCCTGACGTAAACAAGAGTTTATGTGACATCCGGGCATACCTGGCGGGCTGTGTGTGCCTGGGTAAATAGATTGCCAAAAACTTCATCTACTCGTATAGTACCGTACTCGTACATCCTCTTTGCCCTCTGGATTTAGCGCATACCTGCCGTACTCTCTGCCCCTCTCCTTGCTCTGTTTTCTCCTCTTGGGAGAGCCCTTTCTTCACCCACGAGAAATTCTTATTACCTCACCTTCCGATCCGTGATATCGGTAGCACTTAGAGTGAGTACTTGTGCTGTGCTGTGCACTGCAGTATCATATCACCCTCGTACCTCATCCACCTTCAGACAGCCCGTATTTTGTCCCTCCAACCCGCAACAACGGCGAGTTCACAGTAATTTATCGGGCAGCAAAAGATTCAACTCTGCGGACATCGACGGCTTTGCTACGTGATTTGTTGCAAGGCCTTAACGCTTTACCTGTAAAGCCTGTTGGAGGGAGAAAGTTACATTACGCGGGAAGGGGCATTTGGAAGCCCATCATCGGCTTGGGGCAATAGCAGTGGAAGGAGGGAAGATCAAGCGAACAGAACGAGGGTGCTACCGAAGCAAACCAGCGGGTGGACGAACCAACAACAACATCTTCCTAGTTTCATTTTCCCCTTTACCAACCCCACCTGCAACCCTCATTGAACGACGGAGCTTAATTCTCTCCTTTATAATCATTATCTTTCACTTTATTTTTTTGCTTCCATATACAGGTATTTGGAGGAACCTTTTTTTGTTTTTCTAGATTCACGGTACAGTCAGTACGGTATTCGATCTTCTGCCTTTTCCCAGGCCAACAGGAATTCAGGTGTGAGCCAGGAGCAGCGGCCAGGAGTGCGCTGCCTACTTTGCTGTACCTAGTACAGTGCCAGCAACAAAGAAAAACTCCTCGATAAGGCCTTCTCCTATTTGACCGCTTGTGCGATAGATTGGTGGGACACGGGGATCTCGTGTTTTTTTCCAGCAGGTGTGTAAAACTACGTGCGTGGTCTTTATCAACCCATCAACCCCCGGGCTCGGGGGGCTAGCGACCGTTTATTTTACTCTCTCACCGATCTTAGAGATCGAGGGAATGTATTGGGTCGTGGATTTTGCTCCAACGATTCATCTGCCCTAGTTTTTTCTCCCCTTTTCTGTGCGCTTCTGCGCTCTCCGGGTCGATTTTGAATCCTCACCAACCTTACCCCCCAGTCCGTTCTTCATCACCGCCATGTCTCCGCGAGCTGCGCTGACCTAGTTTTTTTCTTCTTTACAACCAGCTTTGTTATTGCCGGGAAAGAGAAAAACGAAGCCCCTCGGCCTTTGGACATGAAGCCCTCCTCATCAACCTCTTCGTCAAAGTACCGCGTCCATTCTCCATCGGATACAGTGCCCCGCTCTCATTCGGCACGGGGCAGGGGATCGGGCTCGAGAAATATAGGGGTATGCTTGCTTATCTCTCTCACTTCCCTACTATTCTCTCGATTTGTGCTTTTTGTTCTATCATGTACCCTCTGCCCTATCGCCCGAACCTCGACTGTCACGGTGGGAGCGGCACGATCGCTCCCGCCGTTGCACAAGAGCTATCTGAGTGAAGCAGGCCGGAAGTGAGATAGTGGAGTTCTAAAAGAAAGTTTCCGGTTTGTTCTAGGACCCACGAGACCAGCAAGTAGCTACTTACTCACCTTCGAGTACTCCCGCATCGGATTATAATTTATACGACGCTCGGGGGTATCCCGTTCAGCCTTATTTGGAGCACCACCCTTCATATCCGAGCCTTCACTCATACCCGCCTCCACCTCCGCATAGCCATGGGGCCCTTCCTCCTCACCAACACCCCTCATACCCAACCTCTCACCCCGTGCAACCCCAGGCATATCACCCCACGTACCCGAGCTATGACTCACAACAAGCGCCTCTGGCCCACCCACAGCACCCGTCGTATTCCAGCTCTCAATCCCTAACCCCATATTCGAGTGGCAATTCGCATGCCCAATCTTCCCACTCCCACCATCCTTCGCATGATAGCGACCTGTCTCAATATTCGCTTTCGGGTTACAAACTTAGATACCGGATCGAACAGGAGGGTCAAAATCTAGTGGTTTTACCATCAGAGGATGATCACCCTTCCTCTTCATCCTCATCCCGGTCTTCTATGCCCATATCTGTCTCCCCATCACCTTCGCCTCCACTACAGCTATGTCTTCCGGCTGCCGCTGTTCCTCAACATAATGTTCGGGCAATTAGGGCACCTCCCCGCGAATGGCCGCCCATTCGTTACCAGACGGAACTTTCCGCGACAGAGGCTAAGAAATTCATCGGCGATGGGGCTCCTAAATTTTATGGGGAGTTGCGAGAGATTACAAACGGTCCAAGGGGTTATTACTATCTCTTCGCATTTGCCGGTGATGAGTGGGATGAGGAGTCAGACACTGCTCTTTTCCAGAGTGATTCGTTTTGTGATATGAGCTCTAGTCCAGAGGGCAGGCAAACTGATGCCCTGGAGCGGCCAGCTATGGCACACGCATTTGGGATATACCCGGGAACTATAACACTGTCTTGCTATGTTGCTAGCTTCGGTAGCACCCTGCAGGGACACGAAGTGGCTGCACGAGGGAAGGTTCGGAAGCTAACAATGTTATATGTTCTTGACCGATTACGGATTTTACAGGTGAAGGGGATCGAGGAGGACCTTGGGCAGCTTCACATGCACCTTTACGACTACTTGCTCCACGATACTCATAGATATGATTCAAAAAACCATGTATCTCTCGACAACCAGATTTCAGACCTCGTTGCAGCTTTGTGCCGGCCCAGCTGGGTAAATTTCTCGAGTTCCGAAAACCAGACTATTGCGCGATTTCTGTCAGATCCTAACCCGGGCGTCGCCAATAGCTTTTTCCACCAGCTACTACTTTCCATAGAATTGTACCTACGAATCAATGCTAGGCATCAAACTAACTTGGCTGCGAAGCCACTGCCGGATATGCCAGAGAAGATTAGATGGGATTTAATGCTTGCCCAGCGATGGCTCGAAAATGTGGAGGTAGAGGCACCGAAAAAGGTCAAAGACGGTAAGGGGAAGCGAGAACAGAAGTCCAGCGTTGGGTTCAAATTTCCGCACAAAAAGACCCAGGTCGAAGCCTTACGGAACTTTGCGTGGACTTTGAAGTGAGTCTCAGAATATTTTCTTGATAAAACTGTTTACCATCTACGTCTCATTGGCGGTTGGGCCATAGGAACCCTTCCCTCATTCAAATCCGCAGATCTTTGCTCCATCCATCAACAGCTTTTCCGGTTCCGACCGGGCTATTTATTCGGTTCCCCAATCTTCCAATTTTCCCGCTTTTCCATTGAAGCTAGTAGCCAGTGCTAATAATGTAGGTGGCCGAACATGCATGAAGTTGAATATACACTTTCAGAGGGCGAAGATCCCAACGAGGTTCTCGAAGATAGGAGCATCAATTGTATGTCCTGGTTCACCGGCTTGCTTCTCCCGGGCAAGTCCATGCCATGGATTCTGATGAATGCCCTCACGGATTGCGATCCGGACGTGCCCGAAACGTTCCATAATCTTTCGCAGACGACACCCAATGTCGGATTTCAGTACAGGGGCCACACTTATTGGTCGTGGGAGTGCATAGTCGGCAAGGTTTTGGGGGCAGCCGCAGGTGTGGCACAAATCGCTGGTTGGATTGGTCCATGTTCTGCATCGGCCGATCTTAGTCGCTCGGAAATGGCTATCATCAATCAGATGCCTCCACGAGGGAATAAAATCACGCCAAGCAACGTTCGAGGCATGGCTCTAAATAGTGATCCTTTAGGTGCATGCCAGACAACATATCCTGTCGACGACTATGTACTCCTCACTCCAAACACCGATGACCCGGTGGAAGACATCAGGATCGAGCGTCTAAATTTCTCACCAGCAACAAGTAGCCCGAAAAAAGGAGTGCCCCGCATTACAGAGAACGGCCATCAAGCTGCGGAGGAGAGCCCCGTCTTGACGTTTGACGCATCAATCACCTTTGCGATTACCGTGGAACGTCGAACGAGGTCATGGAAGGTGTCTTTACGACATAACACTCCGTTCATCGCGGCTTATCCGTGTCAAAACGGGCCACACGTCTTGTTTTGCGAGTACCAGCACCGGGTTATATACGCGGATAAATTAGTGGAAATCCAGAACTGGGGACCTTCAGGCGGCGTGGAGGATTCAGAAGTCGAGGACGAGGGCGGGCAGCCTGAGAACACTTCTACCGGAGTAGAGGAAGTGTTGGTTGTCGAAGCCTTCGGAGTGCCCGACAACGAAGTCTTCGTTAGGGCTTGGTGCTCATTCTGGGGATTGCCTGCGATTACTGCTGATGTTAACAAGACATGTATGGCTTGCGCGATACGGGAAGCCTACGCAGCCCTCGTAAGTGTTGTAATACTCACCAATAAATCAAGTATCTCTGTGGAAGTAGAGGAGGTGGATAGGTTGATGGAGAACCTCCAAGTCTGAGTCTTGAATCTATTTTTCAGAAATTCACGGGTTTTTTCATTTTCATTCTTCTATTCTTTTTATATTTCCCTTTTTTTTATACCTCTATTTATTTATTCGATTTATGTGGGTTCGGTGGGTTCTAGCATTGCTGGGCGTGGGTGATTACGATAAAGAACACATGCATGGAGAACTGTATGTCTAGTGTGTTTATGGCGATGATGTTTACGTATTCGTTTCTCTTTAATAGCATGAACGGGGCTTCCTCGCCCCCAAGCTCAGCACACGCATACAAGGCTGAGAAAAAGAAATTGTAAAAGCGAAATTACGATACGGTACCGGTATTGAGGATTTTCCTGCGATAAGCTCGGTCGTTACCGGCTGTCTACTTTTGGAACTGATATGGGATTCGTGTAATCTTTGCTAGAACTGCCGCAAGGTGTGCGCCTTGTGCTTTTAGGAGAAAAAAAAGAAGGAAAGGAAAATCACTGGTCAGGGAATTTACTGGTGTAAGATGAATCAGGGGACACTGATCACATAAGCTACCAAGCTGCAGTCTACGAGAAAAGGAGTATAGTATCGTATTTCTGGGCGTGGCGGCTCTCCGGGAACGGTAGGACATTAGCCCACGCTCGGTGGCTCACTACCGCAGTGTCCGCTTCCCCAGGGGTTCTTGGGTCAATTGAATTCTGTGGAGCTAGGAGAAGCAGTGAGGTTTCCGCTGTAGACTTTCTGGCTCCCTGGGCGCAACCGGTGTTCCGCTATGCTGTTTTATAGGGGGTAGACTGCTATGCCTATGGAGTCATCGAAGATCATCCAGTGTCTGTACCTGTAACTTTCTTTGATTTGGAATTTCTGCGGGATTCTTAACTCCTAGATTCCTGTATCATCCAAGATTACTTGCTGGTGCATCCCAACCAGTTACGTCGACTCGACGACTTTCGTGACATGACATATCTCATAGGTCTCTGTCCCGTATTTATAGACCCCTCTGTACTGTACGGTGCTCGTAGGAGAAGGTCGTTGGTATCATAGGCTGGTATGATATCATAGTTAATACCATTACTGGGGTACCGACCGATCAAGTTTACTGAATCAACTAGCTAACCTGTACTCAATCCGACATGGCAATCCCCAGCACGGACCACCCTGTAGCAACAGGTCCAGCGGCTGCACTGCAGATAGTCTAGACGTCGGAAAGAGGAGAGCCTACCGTAGTCCTCTATTGCAGCTTGTTTTGTCCATCTGGTGTCCTTCCCTTTCCTACCTACTAACGAATGTTAAAAGTCCAAACGGTTTGGGATCTTCCCACCCACTGATACGTCCAAGCGAGCCCGTATGATACCAACAGCCCGTTCCCCTCCTATAAATCAACCGGCGTGGACTCTCCCCAGCAACAGCCAAGCATTACTTAGTTAATCTCTATATTATTATTACACAGCAGTCCGGAAAACGGACAAGAAAAGTGTCCGGAGAGGATTTTGTATGTGCCAAGCAAAGCATTATCCAGTTGTGCGGGAGGAATGGTTATGCTTGAGGTAATGGGCAACTTGAAGGCTAATACACTAGAATCTGTTGCTATCGACTACTAGATTATATCATAGGTGGGAGTCGTCTCATCGGCTCACAATGAGTTTACTTTGACAGGGTAAGGGAATCCTAGAAATTTGTCTCTATAATTCATTGTATGATAACCTTACAGAATAGGTATGATAAAGGGGGGGAAACGCTGAGAGAATTTTGTGTGTGCCAAGTATTACCTGGGTAAGAGTGGTGTTTAACTTGCCAGTAGTAAGAGAGGAATAGACTGGGACCAACACTCACAACTGACTTAGTGTGCGAACTGCTGTAACTTGGGTCTATGGGTACGTATATGTTCCAGCTGTCTGAGTCGTAGTATCGCCGAAGAACAAAATTTAGGGGTTTTCTCTTACTCTTACTTTATTGGAAAATGTATGATATTATACTGTGCTTGAAGGTTAAATTACTATCATGATGCATTATACTATGTGAAGAGGATCAACCACCATATACCCTCAGATATGATACCAAAATGCTCTTCCAATATCTGTTGGTATTTTATTTACTTTGAAACTCTTTACTATTGATTTTACGTTAAGTTGATTGATAGCTCTGTTAGAATATTAGGTATACTTATCCTATTTTTTGTTAGTGGTAGATTTAAAGAAATTTGTCACTATTTCTCTTCGTTTCAATTATTTCCCACCCTATTACGTCTTCGATTGGCAATATATCAGCCTCTATTAATCTGTTGACTTGTACCCTGCTGTACACAGGGCGACCACTTGTAGTTCCAAACTACTCTATGGCCCCACCGTCATCTGCAAATTCCTCGAAGAAGCTTTCCACATGCCAGCACTCCTTCCGATGGATGCCTACTATGGCGTGCACGCTAGGCCCTGGATAAATTTAGTTTCTTCCCGTATCGCGCAGGCTTTTCAAAGGTATGGTACTTGCAGCTCCTACGGCGACAGACATGGAGGGCTTGGAGAAGAGGGCGGGGTTGGTGGATTCTGGATGAGTTTAAAGGGCAGTTTTGTATTTCGGGTGAGGAAGGAGAAGGGGGGTTGCGGAAGAAGTGGGGACTCTTGGGTTAAGAGTCTGGAGGATGTTAAGCCCCTCTGGGAGGCTAGGAGTGAGAGGGAGCTAATGAAGGAGTTGTATAGGAAGTATAGTAGTGGGTAACTTCGATGATGCTCTAGTTTTACGTAGGCGGTAGGATAACCGAAGTCGGGCCGAGTTTTCGGGAGAGGATTCGACGGCGGTTCTTGTTGTCTTCGGCTCGGCTCCCGTTGTCGGGGTAGTGTGATATACTGTACAACATTGCTATGGTGGTTGTACTATCATACCGCTGCGCAGAGCAAGGCGGAGAAGGCTTTGCCCTTAGTGCTGGAAGGGCAATTTTTTAGAGCCTCTGACATTATCGGTATGCTCACAGCCTAAGAGCCTTATGACACGTCGAGTCACTTGTGAGACCGAATAGGTGGTTGCGAATGACTTGGGGGTTTACGGGGATTGGACGATGGATCCGATGTGTAGTTTGATACATTTCAGCTACTGTACATAGAAGTGCAATACGGTACGAGTACTACACTTCCACCGCTACTGGTGTTACTAGGCCCGGAGTGAAATTTGATTACCGACAGGCTGAGCCCGAAGTGCAGATAATCAAAGCTGTGGCGCCATCGCCCGACAGTCTACGATAGCCTAATTGTATGACAGAGAGAACTTTAACCCAACATACGATATCACTCGGTAAACCTAAATCTTGGCATCTGCTCCACTAAACCCCCACACCGGGGCAAAGGGCCAGAATATTTAAACGGCCGAGAGTATCATATCATAATATCATAGCTCCCTGTTAATCCCATCCACGCCCGTGACAGGGAATCACAAACCTAACAATGGCAGTCGCCCAGCCCAAAATAATGACAAAACCTTAAAGGGAAACAAAGGGGGCACTCAGCACTCTACTCATAGAACCAAGATAAGAACAAAGAAGTGCTGCACCGCATATATCCCACTACCACCCCCACTGATACTACGCATCATACTGTATTTTCTCTCAGATGAGTTGCTACCTACCTACCAACAGACAACAACGACCCGAATCGACGGGGTTTTTATCGTAAGATATTCTCATCTCCAACACGCCCACCCCAAACCCACATCGACCAATTAGTCGGCGAATATCACCTACAAAATGGCAATGTCAGAACCCCGTTACAACCTCCGTCGCACACCTGCTCCCACTACCCGTGGCGCAGAAACAATTAAGCTTGTCAGCCGCAGGAAAGCTCCAAAGGCGGCACCGGCAAGGGGGGCCAAAAGGGCGACTAAGGAGGCGCTGGCCCAAAAGGAACCTCCAAGGAGCGCGACAAAGAAGATGGAAGTTCTGGTGGTCGTGGATGCTAAAGCTAAGCAGCCGAAGAGAGGTTCCAGGGCATATAAGATCTCGGAGCTGAAGGAGGAATTAAGTTCTGACAATTCCTTGAACATGCTATCCGATTCTGAAAGTATTTCAAGTGGTGGCGGCGAGGGTGGCGGCGAGGGTGAGGATGGTTCTAGTGGAGAGGATGAGGAGGGGGGGGATGAGGGGAATAAGGATGGGGAGAATGAGGATAAGGATGAGGAGGATGAGGTTGAGGGTGAGGGTGAGGTTGAGGATGAGGAGGATGGGGATGGGGATGGGGATAGTGAGGATGAGGATGGGGATGGGGAGAACGAGGATGAGGGTGAACAAGAGGGGGAGGAGGAAGATGAGCAGGAATATGGACCTCTATTATCTGCGGCTAAGGATGCGATTTTTCGTCTTACACCTACCATTATCAAAGATGCTTTAACGCTTTCTTCGTCTGCGAGGGATGCTGTCCTCAGGCTTGGACGAAAGGGCCCTTCCTGGGGGGGAATTATGAGTGGGAGTGGGGGGGCCAAGAAGACCGCTCCTAAGAGATGGGATATCGACCATGTGCCGGTTGATATCAACGTTAAGGGAAGTCCAATTCCTCGGGCTAGTTCGGAAGAGGGTGGCAGCGTGGCTGTGAGGAAAATTCAGGGCAGGAGTGGGTATCGAGATGGATTTGGGGGGTGAGTGATCATTGGCTTCTTAACTCCCATTTCTCAGGTAATACAGCGCTGACAGAAACGCCAGAGCACGTTGGGAAGAAGTCGCGCCAGTCCGACGGAACCTCTCCAAGGACCTCTTAGTAGCAAGGACATCTCCAGGAGCTCGGAGGAAGTTAAAGACTAGGCACAAGCGCACAGCGGAAGAAATTACCACGACGAAAGGCAACTTCATGCAGGCTGTGATCGTCTGGATCCTCCTTTACTTCGCCTCCTCCAACAACCGAGTGCGTCAAGGCGTCTACGGAACCTTCATCTCGCTCGTCGGCCACCAAGTCCTCCAAAACATCCTAGGAAGCGCCACATCCGCCCTTCACACCGCCATTACACCAATCGCAGAAACAGGAATCCAACTATTCACCCCGCAAAAAGGCCTGCTAGAAACCCGTGTACGAACCTCTTCCGCTGCGGCGGCAGCTGCAAGCCTCGACCTGGAGAATATCATCCGCGTATCGCAGGCGTTCAACAACCTCACCCGTCCCATAGTCATCGGGCTGATAGTGGGGGAACTAGCGACGGAAGCGAACGCCCGCTCGCACTGGGTGCCGGACAGGATGCGTGCCAAGATCTACGGTCTCTCTAACGCGTTCGAGGACGCGTTCGAGGACCTCTGCATCCTCACCGATGCCTTCAAGGGCACCATCCGCCGAGTGCGTGAGCGATACACCCTCCTCGCGAGCATGCTTTGTGATCAGGCATCCGCGGAAATGCTATCCGGGCTGAGACTCAGCGGGCGCAATCTGCAGATGCTGAAGGCGAGGGGGCAGCGCAATAAATACTCGGGTTTCACCGTGCAGGTAAAGTACAAGATTGCCAGGTCGGCTCTTCTTCGCGAGTTCAACGGGTTGAGGACTCTGTCGAAGAAGGCGCTCAAGTCTTCCTCCACAGCCATGGAGAAGATCTTGGAGGTGCGGAATCCTGACATAATGGTTATTGAGAAGGTTGTTGAGATTGCGGAGCCTTTGGTCGCAGGGCTGGAAGCGCTGGATAATGAGGTTTATAGGATTGTGATGTTGTTTCTTCATCAGGAGTTTGTGGTTGAAAACTATGATCATTGGGTGAATCTTGATGAATTGTTCTTAAAGGAGAAATTAGAGGCTCTGTTTGCTGCTTTAGGGAGCTTGGATGGGCTGGAGAGATTGAGGAGTGCTCCTAAGGAGTAGTTGGCGTTTGCTAAGCTTTTCCTCTGCCTCTTGTTCTACCGTACCTATGTGCTCGAATTAGTGTTTCGTTCCAAGTGTATGATAAGTTGGGCTTGGTTATTTGCGTGGACGATGCTGTGTCCGTTTCGGCATCAAAGCCAAGAAATTGTGGATATAGGCGCTGCCTCTTGATCCACTGTTGAGTTACTCGACTATTACTGCTACACTGTTTTAGTTTTTTTATCTTGCGCAATGCCGTGCGTCATTGCGTATCACTCGACGCCCAAAACAAAAAGCCCGCGTTCCACAGACATCTTAGAGAGACAAATAGGGTAGTTCGCTAGATATTCGAACTCGGATTGAGCCTGACCTTGCAACCCGTATCATAGCCGTAGGTTATCTGAAAAGGAAAACTGAGGGTAATCTGAGACTGTCTTAGATGGAAGCAACCTCGCAACCCCCAACCTCGGTATATTCCGTCCATTTCCCGGATCTTGATTTGCTGGACGGGCGCTAGCGGCAACGCATAACCTGTACCAATATTCTTTTTTTCATTGAGGGGGGGGGGGACGGTGATAAATGTTGCACTTGTACTATAAATTACTGTGATTCGCGAAGGTAAACACGGTTCGGTACCGCACAGCAGGAGAGCCTAGGCTCACTTGGCACCACTGGATATTATTGGAACTAACTACTATGTATTAGTAGAGAGCCAGCAAAGGCAATGAGGGTGCCGCATGAGGCGAGGGGGGCCCTCACGCCGAAAGAGTTCCAACATATGAACAATCGGCGAACAGGTGGATCTGAGACCCCACTCTCCCGCAACACAGGCGGAATGTCCTGGCTGTAGTCTTGAGTTCTTACAGTAATTAACGATAGTGTGGTTGTGACGGTGATTTTCTTGGAAGGTGCCTAACAAGATTGGATCTTTTCTTTAATCCCAAGTTATATCCTCCCCAGAACTTGACCTCAATTTCTACAATTACTGCAACCATGCCTCGTGGGAGGCCCCCCTGATTCTCCAAACCGACCGCATCGACCATCTGACCAGATGCCTGTAATGTTTTTTTTTTTTCTGATCCTTAAGAGCAAGCCATTGGAGCCTGAGGATTCCGAGGTGATAAGGAAAATGTTTCAGTTGCCCCTCCTATAGCAATGAAATATTATACCTTTGGGAACTCAGCCTTTGCCAACGACGAATTATACTCGAGTAGTACATCTAGGGCATGAGACGGTACAGGCAGTTGCCTTTGAGCTGTCACGGAGCAAATCAGGCGGATACTGATAGTGTTGTGAAAGACCCACGCAGGGGCAAACTCGTAACTTAGGCAAAAATCCAGGCAGTTTGTTCGAGTTTATTGTGTGGATGAGAAATGATATAGGAGAGGATAACGGAGCACAACTTGGACTCAGCCGGGGACTGCCGCCCAAAGGCACAGCTCCATCAATGCGGGATGCTAAATTTTTAATGCGGCTGAAACATTTCATTTTTCGACCAAGAGAAGATGCGGGGGGTGGCTAAGAGGATTTTCCTGTTATGAACTGGACTCCCCACGGTACTGCAGTCCCGTCCTTCCCCTATTTTTATTTTATTTTTTTATAACTTTTCCATAGGCTTCATTCGGAATCTTGCAGACTCTGATGTCTTTCTGTTCGAAAGAGCTCACAATACGGTATGTGGGGCTGGGTGGATAACGGACTGACGTTATTTTACTGTAATTTTTGTTTTTATTCTTGAGAGAAATGGTGAATGTTATTGCCACAAGTGGGCTATTGGCCGAATTACCAAGAAAGCGTCGATTGGTGTCCAATCATTTTCCCTGTATGATTTCTCACAGAACGCTACCATCTGAGACCTATGACCCGTACCGGGGCGAGGCTGAGGACTTTGGGGGGGGTAGCTTTATACCGTGTACTACACCACTGCTTATTCTAAAGAAACAGGCTCAGAGCAAGTCTCCCCAGACCACTCCAACTCTGATGTTTTTTTTTCGAGATATCATACTTTAGAAGAAGCCTCGAAGAGCCGCCAAAACAATACTCGCTCCACCTCGGTTATATAAATACGGGCGAGATCACTACTATCACTCGTATGGAAGATGATTTTGGTTTCGACATAGGACTATAACTCGTATATAACCCTTTCTTCCTAAAGATTAATTGCTGTTTTTCCTTAACTTTCCCTAATTATTTCTCGGGCGTTAATTCACCTATAACAAAATGGCAGGCGTTGGAATCACTATCGAGTGCGTGGGCGATATCACGCCTGGAACGATTTTCCTTGGTCACTCAAGTCTTCCGTCCCATTCGCAAACGAAGCGCAGGCCATTTTTGGCTCTGTGGAAGGTCGGGAACCAGGTAATATCATTGTGAGTGGGGGTGTCTTCCCTGGTCAAGTCACCAATTCCGGTCTCGACCACTGACTAACACGAACAATTCCGATTGAATAGACCTCTAACCAGTTTAAATAACGGGGGTGGCAGCGCGCAGGCAGCTGCTGAGAGATTCGGACGCACTGAAGCTAGTTATTACCCGATAGCTCCGGAAAGCAATCAACCCTATCTCCCAGTCACCGCAACACAGAATTTTCGGGGCTTTATAGATCTCCTAACACCCGTAACCATCGGGCAATCCTCCCTCGGGAGGAAGAAGTCGAAAGCAACCAAAATCTCCAAGGAGGACTTGCGAAACGTTATAATGGCACACGTAGGCCTAGTCCAGTGCGGACAAGAGGAGGCGCTCCTGGCCGGACAAGGGGAACCACCGGAAATGCTCTTGATAGATAAGAGAACACACGATAACATGCGCCAGATGGCTCTGGGCATGCTCCAGTCCAGCAAGGAAGGCCTTCTACATGCGAGACGCACCCAAGAAGTTACAAAGAGTCTAGTTGAGGCATTTGATAGACCCCCCACTGCCAAACTAGTATTACCACGTCTGCAAAATCCTGCTCCTTCCCTGAGTTCCTCTTTTGTGGATCAACCACCACCACCTCCACCTCCTCCTCCTCCTCATCCAAGGCCTCCGCAAGCTGACACGCGTAGACAACCTGGGCAACAGAGTTCAGGCCAGCAACAGCAACCCCAACAACCTCTGAATAGCCAGTCTGGGCCAGTCAGTTGCAGGCCCTACGCCTCCTCCGGAGGCCCGAGGAATTCTGATGATGGTGGCGGTGATGATGGTTCTTCTGGAATCCGCCACCCCCGGGGTTCTTTCAGTTTCCACACCGCACCAACTGGGAAACGCAACAGAACCACAACCCGCGGGTCCGGGTCGAGCGGAACCCAAGGAGTACAGCATCAAAAAGAGTATCAGCAAGAAGAGTGCCAGCAAGAGGAGGAGCATCATCGTGACAAGGACAGCAACAATGAGGAGGACGAAATTGTTGAATGGACCAGAGACGACTGGGAATGGGTTGAAAAGCAGCCCGGCGAAGACTCCGACTCCACCTCCTCCATCTCTGAATGGGACTTGGCCGATTGGGACAAGCTTGAGGGTATAATTCCTGAAAACACTCCAACGGAGAAATGCGGCCAATGCCACACCACTGCAACTGCCTCTCCAGGAGATGTTAACCCGACACCCACTTGTCAATCCACATACTCACTCTCGGAGGGCGATCAAAGCGATTGTAACAGTGAAGCACCTCAAGGTAAAAAAACCGTAACCCCCCACCCACTCCTCAACCCTCCACTCCAAGAGGGCCAAGAAGAACCACCATCTAAGGACACGAGCGATGAGCATGATAGAAGATCCAACAAATCTAGTCCCGATCAATACCAACAACACCAGCGTAACTTCCTCCCCGCCTCATTCTCAACCCAACCACAATGGGCTCAGTCCCAATTTACAAACTTCACCCACGCCCTCCGGAGAATCACAGCCCGCGTACAGTCCCAACAAGAAGCTACCTCTGTCCCCCCAGCCGGCAGCAGCACCGGCAGCAGCACCGGCAGCGAAGGCGAGGACACCCATCTTCCCGCCATCATCCCCCGGGGTGTCGCAACCACACAAGCTACGCAAACCACACCAGAGCAAGACCCCACGATGGAATTCAGAATTGCTGGTCCGGAAACTAGCGATATTCCAGCGGTTGGACCGAGCGAGCCTGCGGATGCGCGGGGGGAGTGGGCCGCGCTCTTAGAATCCCATCCGAACTCCGCGGCCGCGGAGACGGGGAGGGGGGAGGTGGAGGGGAGCAAACAGAAGGTAGTGGAGGAGGAATATAAGAAGGTATACCAAGAACTACAAAGAATACTATCGAACGCCTGCAGATCCTGGCTCCGGACGTTGGGCGTGTCTGAGGACTCGCTCAGGGCCCTACAGCCCAAGGACGAGGTGTCCTTTGGGGCTTACAGGAGTTCCTTCAGCTCTCTAATATCGGAGGATTCAGAGCAGGAGGATAACTCAATTGGCAGGTTTCTGGCGGCGCTCGATAGGGGTCAGTCTTTGCAGGCGGATATTGCGGCAGAGATGGCGGCAGCCGGAGGGCAACTTAGTGGGGGGCTGTTGATGGAATATGTTGATGTTGCCCGCGAGATATGTCAACCGCATGATGACAGCAACAGGGAAATTGATGAGTTGTGTTCTCGGGCCGAGATAGCCCTCGGGAGTGGTAGTTCTGCTACTGCTGCCGCTACTGCTGAGAGTAGTAATTGACGATCCCGTCTGTAGTTTTTTTTTTTTTTTTCCTAGTTTTTCTCTTTCTTTTATCGTCATGGTCTACGCCTTTAAACCCTCGACCCTATGATTCTCCATGATTTAACGACTTCACGATAATTTATGTTTCCGTTCTTCTCTCTTGTCACGAACTCCACGATGTCACTGGATTAGTGCATTATCCTACTATCACGCACTTTTCTCTTCTTTTTCCCCCCAAGTTATAGATCAGGATTTATGCTTGTACTTTCTATTCCTTGATCACTGCTTCCTAAAGCTACGCGCGATAGATACCGTACCCGGATGCACAGAAGTGATTATTACATCCGAAAGCCCTTTCTATAGCCCCTTAAATAACACTCCACCGTTTCACCCTAACTGAAGCCGTCGAGTGACCCCTCATGACCCACCTCACCTCTCACACAAGTGCAAGGATTAATATCAGAAAAATACAGGGAGGCTATCTTACCCGTACTAGGCAACCCCACCCGCGTCGCTCTCTCCCTCGAGTGAAACGACGACCAGCAAAACATGTTTGCCTTTACTGGAGGGGGGCATTTTTCGCCGCCTTAGTCACAATCCCACTCCTCACAAATCTCCCTCACACACACCCTGTTCTCACACGGGGGTTGGCTTGGCATTTAAACATCACCTGGATCCGAGGATTTGTGCAAGACACGAGTGGACCAGAAGCGCACTCGAGCAGCTGGCTTGGAGGGGGGGAGGTGAGCCCACGTGGTGCTAAATCTTTGAGTATGATAGTGCCGCACCCGGCTGCTAGGCGTGTCCCCAAAAATCGGGAAAACATAGCCCTTATCTCCATCGAGATCTCTATGCGATCAGCAGGAAATAGTTTTCCGAATCTTTTTTCTCTGACACACTTCAGCGCTGTATTAGTAGTGAGCCAGCAGTCTCTATCTTGCGGGTCTGCGAAGAAATTCAGTCGGGGAGTGGAGAAGGTGCTGAGGAGTTGTTTATGTGGGATGAGGGGGGCCTTAGGACCTTCTAGTATCGGTAATAACTTCCAAGCATTCCACTTCAATCTCCCCGCATCAACTCGAGACCGAGTTCCCCCCCACCTCTCCTCCCCGTTTACCATAAGACTGCAGCCTGTTCCCCAAATCGTTGATCTGCTTTTCTCAAACCCCCCCCCTAAAAAACAAATCCACCAGTGCTCGAGTGCAGTGCTGTAATCCCTCATGGACGTTTCCCAATAGCGTATTCTGACGTAATCCCCGGCGACCCCGGGAGGGCAAGTACTGCACGATCGGCACTCCCGCAAAGATATAAAAATCGCCATCCAGTGGCACAGTCGAGAAAACATACCCTACTACACAGATGCAATACGGTATTATTCGCGTTTGTCCTCTTGCGCCTCTTGCGCCTCTTGCGCCTCCCACCTCTTTCCGTTCAGCAGGCCTTCCGCTATTTCCGGGGTTCACTATACCGGTATTTCTCTAAACGTGGATGGGGGGAAACGTAGAGTATTCCTTTTTCCCCAGACCAAAGTTGTAGAAAGTATCTTATCCAAGAAGCATGGCTTAACGGGGGATTATTGAAAATGACGGGGGGTATGATCTCTGGAGCCTTCCTATTTATCATATTCTACTGGTAGGATTTTTCGTTCTACAGTAATATCCGGAGCCTAGCTCCCTCCAAACCACCACACACAGACGCCCTATCACCATATCAGCTCACATGGCCCGTATAATACTACCCTCCTCTAGAGGTAGGCCGAAACACATGGATATAAGATCTTTAGCGATTTCACCAACTGCACCACGAATCCAACAGGTTTCAAGCATTAAGGCAACTGCTCTCCAACCAATAAGGGAGACCGCAGCATCGCCAAAGAAAGGCGACATTTTAGTAACAGGTAGTGAGTTATAGCCTCATCTGGAATTTGAGCGATCATGTCCACTTGGGACTATTCCAATTAGTATGCCAATAAGCGATAGCACTTTCCCGGAGCCGCTACAGCTTGTACATAACCTATCGATTGATCAATGCCATAGACTACTAATTCACAAAGTGGAATTGTTCGTAAAGGTGGTATGCTCTTTGTGTACGAGTAGTGGATTCCTTTGTCAAGGAGAAGGAACTGACTGTTAAAAAACTGGGAATACTCGAGCTAAATTATATGCTACAAGTGCGGCTGATAGGTAAATAAGTCACGTGGGTCTGACGAGAAAAATTCTCAGCCCTCTCCACAAAGTGTGATAATATTATATATGATACCAGGAAAGGCACGTGACTATCCTCCACGCTTGTACCTCGCACGACAGAGCTAGCTATCCAACTTCAACCATCATCGCGAGTGAAGTCATGTAGTCGAGAATTCCCTACTTTGGGAAGCGCGCGGGGTAGAGAGAGGAGCACAGCGAAGGAAAAAAATGGAGAGCTCCCAAGCCCCCTTCCCCGCCGAGAGGCAACCCCCCACCCCAAGACCAGACCTTTACCAACCAGAGGAGGCTGTCCTAACGACATATCATGATAGCACTTTCCTCCAGTTTTTTACGGTATCATATATAAGGTAACAAGGATGATATGAATTCCGGAAGACTAAAGACTCTGCGCCGAATTTCTAACGAAAAGTGTGACGATTCCGGATGTAACCAAGGCCGTACAGTAACCCCCAGCAGTTTATTTCCAGTACCGGTATTATGATACTTATCCTTCCATCAATACTCCCCAAGGAGGGGCAAGCTAACCTTTTCAGAGGGACATTACTGTCTTGGGTACATTCAAAATCTTCGCTTTTCGCTAGAAATTTGGCGCGCGGAGTTTGGGCTCCTGTAACTACATACATCACTTATTTCTCGAGTGATGTGAGTCTCAAAGCCCCACAGGGGGCCCGAGGGTCTCAATGGTGAGCGTGAGGTGCTGATACTATACACTTTCGAGAAGCGCGAGTATATCCCGACCCCAAAATTGTGTGCATTTCAGAGGAACAGTTGCAATGGGGGTGGGTGGTATCAGTAATCCGGTGGAAAGGCCGGCAGGCGGCGCTGGGGAAGTGTTTTGAGCCTCACGTATTCCAGCTAGACAAGAGGAGACAGTTTACTGTCCCATTCCCAGACACTACTAACCAGTTTTATAGAAGAGCGTTGCGAATATCACGATATTCATCCTTAAATCCTATCGCAAAACTCGCCAAGGACAATCGCACCTAACCTCCATGTCGGACTTTGCCAGTTCGCCGCCCGCCCGCCGGCTCAACCAAACAGACGAGTGGCGATTGCCGGGGGTGGACTTACCAAAGGAGTGATATGCTATGATCCCAAGAAAATGCTCGTGCAATGCCAGGATGTCCGGATAAAGCCTCACCGCTGGAAGGGGGCTTGCGTGCACAGTTCTTCCCAAGGTGGATGGAGAATTCAGGAGCGCCTCGGACGAGTCGACCGGATTGGCCGAGGCAGTTTCCCGAAGAGGTAACCTTCCCATTTCTCCGTACCTATTCAACTTGAGGGTTTTCAGAAAAATCTTACCCACCCATTTTATCTAATTGATTCCAGCCAGACCCTTGACCTCACAACTACCAAAGTCAACAGCGAACGGGCTTCAACGACGAGAAAAACTCTGGGTAGTCCTCTTTGATTCTATGGAGTCTATTTTTTTCATGTACGAGTAAAGTGAGTATTAGTTGAGATCGGTATATTTTGAAGTTGCACTGAAATTTATGCCAAGTGGCGAGTCGCTGTGTGTTTACTAAGCAAAGGAGAGAAAAGGAAAAAGAACAGTGAAGAGGCTCGGCCTTTGGCATTCAACATTCGGCATTCGGCATTATCAATACCATGTACCCGTACAGCGCTTCCGGTGAGAATAGTAACCCGGATAGTCCCGAAAGCAATTGGTAAGTCCGAGACACCAGAAACGTGAGGTTAGAAATTGACTCGCAAAGTCTCGATTACTCAGGAACTTGTTTCTCGAGCCCCGAAGGCTTTTGAGAAGTGGTGAACTGGGGATAGTCTATATATTATCACGTTCGATATTCACCGTTACAGCGCCTGTAAGTACATAAGTTAACCCGGTGCTCGAGAGCCACACACCCCTCCCTCCCTCCGTCCCATCCCCAGGCCCTCGCCACCGCAATACCTGAGACTCCCAACATCATATGATGCCATCGTCAGAGAGCGTATGAAGTCCAGGCTTGCCACCGCATCCTTACGCTTCCCCCCTCAGAAGCTCGTGCAGGGTAAGCCTGTGGGTCAGGTCAATCAAGTCTATTCCCTAGACACTACCATATTACGAGTACGGTACCTGACAAGTATTATAGCAAGATAATGGGGGATGAGCTCCTACGAACCCTGCAAACACGCATTACGATTCCTACCTATCATAATGCTTTGCAAAGACCTACCAACCCCCAACAGTAAAAAAAATAAAAACACTTCACCTGTTTCCTTCCCCCACCGCATCCTCCCTTTGGTTTGCGATATGCCCGAGAGGGAGGACGAGGGTGGGTAAGGAGCCAACGCATAACCTCGCATGAAAAGCTCGCCCCGCCAGAGGGCACTTTATGCTTCTTATGCACTCATCCTGCCTCGAGGCTCCAGTTCTCCACCCCCGGTGAGGAATCGATTTGGAAAAACCTAGGGGAACAGCGTAATACTACAGTATTAGGGCATGGCTCTAGCGGTAGGAGCGACGTCTCGCTCTGCCATTTTTTATTTCCTCCAGAGGTCGGGAAAGGTATCATAAATGGAAGGGAAGATATCTAACTAAGAAAGGACCAGATTTCACGTTTCGTTTGGGGTGTCATCTCGTATGGGGGGGGGGGGGGGTAAACACGCTCAAGATGCGGTATATATACCTGCCATCCGACGTGCACGAGGAATAATGGGGTAGGATCGATCGAAAGATTGCAGCCGGCCGGCTGCACATTCCGAGCCATATGACAGGAACTATGGATATTTCCAATAGAGTATCTAATCCATGCTAGGGTCAGAGGGGGCTGATGAAATAAAGCCTTATTTCTCTCCCCCCCCCCACCCCACCTTCCAGGAATCCATCCTCTGACTACGAAACCCGGTCACCTAGGCAGATATATACGCACAACTCATCAGCGGATAGGCTTGGCGTGCGGGAAACACTCCTATTCACCACACACATGTGTGATAATATGATACCTATGGAAAGTACCTATAGGCAGATAATCCAATACGAACAGAAGCACAGCCCTTCCTTCCTTGCTTGCTTGCTCTGCTTCTATGATAGGTAGAAAACAAAAGCGATACAAAAAAAAAAAACAATCCACCCCCCTCACCCGCCCAGCCATCCATTACAAAGTTGTCATACCCCTACAAAACAGAAAAGCACTTCGTCATGCTAGATCACTCGATGCATATCGCAAGCTGCACTGGCTGGAGCGACAAAGAGGATTAATTCTTGAAATGAGTTTTTTCCGAGTGAGGGTGGGTGGTGTGATTGAGTTTAATAATTCTTCTCCAAGTGATATCAGCGGACCGTCCCTATATATTGCGGAGAGAACCAAACCTCAAGGACATTCATGGATCCGCTAGAGCTATTTGCATTACATTACATCCCGTTCCATCTACCCTATTGTTCAATTCCGGACATTCACGCCTTGGAAAGTCGGCCAGCGGACTTTTAATAAACCCTTTACTTTGAAAAAGTGTTCACTGAATTGTATTGCCAAAGAAAAGAAAGAAAGAAAAAACCCTCTTAACGTAAAGCTTGTACTGAACTCGTACTGCACAAGAGTCCTAGCTTAGCGCAAAAAGTCACACTTCTTCCACCAGTGAAACCACTCCACCACGGTACTATACCTGTTCTCCACGAATACCGTAGACACGATCCTGCCAGAGGCCTATCTATATATACCAAGGATACAGTCCCACAACAAGGAACAAAAGACATCTCCACAAGACTCCAACTTATATACCAAGAACGTACAAAGAACCAGGGCATTAAACAAAAGCAAGAGAACCCAAGCATAAACCGTGTTCAGGCCATTCCGAGAAGAAAGAAAGAAGAACGGGCCCCACAAACCGTAACACCGGATAACCTCCAGGAACGATAGATTTGGAGGGGGAACACCTCTCCCCTCGTGGTTTTCCGAGACCGGTAATTCAGTTGTCATCGTCACACCACCGGTACAGTACTCCATTACACCCGTGACTTTCAAGCCACGCATACAAGCACAAGATGCAGCCGATATCGTACGCGATGCACGAGCGAGAAATCCTAGTCCATACCAGTCAACCGACCAGGTCGAGAATCAAGAGGGGGGGGGGTATGTAAGGAACGGGGGGGTATTTTTTTTGTTGGGATACCAACTTAGGAACTGGCAACGCCGCCTTCTATCATATCCTGCCATGTCACAAATATAATACAAGTGCCGTACAATATTTCTCCCCGCCGGGTATTCCATTCACCTGTCGGGATACTGTATCAAGAAAGTACTCGTGATTCCGACTCATCGACGTGCGTAAAACCTAAAAAAGCATGTGCAACTTACTGGGGGGGTCCCTTTCCTCTTCCTTTCCGGCCTACAGTACAGTACCACCGATATCGTAAGAGTGCCAAGGAGTGGGATAATCTGGTGCAATGCTCGGTCAAGTCTTGTAAAAATAGCGGCAGATTGTATGATAAGATGTTCCCAATATTCCAGTGCGAGGATCAATTGTGGAATGATAATAATGAGTACAAAGTGCCAGGAAAGGATGTTTCGTACAGAAAGCGGGGGTAATTTGCTGGTTCGCTACGCTACCACCGCCTTGTAGGAAAAAACATCTTGCCTGGCGCCTACCTGTAGGCTGCATAATATGTTAACCAAAATTTCGGTAGTGGGGGTACTGTACTTGCACAAGTGCAACACACTGAGAAATATGGCCCCGGTGAGGATGTCTACCGTATCTATCTATCCATCCATCTCCTCCCGTCTCGGTCAGCTTTGAACTAATATTGTATGGATCAGGTGCTTGGCCAATTCAACACATCTATCAAAAAAATAGAAATAAAAACCAGGCCCTTTCCGAGTATTGGAAGGCTTGTGCTCTCAAAAGAGCCGACTGCGGTGTATATATATGCCACTAATTTTGATCAAAATCAAAATCAACACCCTACTCCGTCCCCCCATGCAGGACCCCTGTATCGTAGCAAAATCGGAAATTGTCAGCCCCAAATAGTCGGTCGGTTCCTTACTCAGCCAGATAGGGTGTGTGTAATGACATCTATCCATGTGATAACAACTACCGTGATCGAATCCTCCACTACCGGTACCACCGCCATCAATTTTCTTGTGATGGAGGAGAATAGCAACCTATGACTGACTTGCACAGCGGTGGGTAGGAACACTGAGGGACTCTGTGGGGACTGTGGTAGGACGTGCACAAAAGCGTATGGTAAGGTAAAAACTGCTTCACTCTCTATCTCTAAACCAACGGTAAAGACAGGTGTATAAGTAAAACATAAACAACGTATCGCCATCATTCCATGAATCACCACACCTATCCGTATCTCTCCAAAACATGCTACCCTTTCCCCCATACACTCCCTTAGTAATAAAGGAAAGACATGTCCGGAGAATCTTCCAACCTCCACACTAGTCTATCGAATATCAGAACTCTTCGCCAGACTCCCGAAACCTCCACAATCTATCTCAATTGACCAACGTCAATCTAGAATCTTCAACACTCCCCCTGAAACTTGCCGTTCTCAACTCTGGAGATAGGCCGAGTTTCATGACAAAATCCGCCTGCTTGACTTTCCCATAAACTTTGGTAAACCCATTAGCAATCATGGCGGTAGTCAGTACATGGGAGATGGTAATCGTGCCGTCATGGATTTGATCGTGAATCCAATGAAACTTTACTCCAACAGTTTTGCTCGGTGTTTGGTATTCTCCGATATTCGCATTTTGGACATTCGCTTGATTGTCGCTGTATATCGGGAGTAGTGTTCATATTGCTTGTGTGTTTGACACCCGAGTGAGATCTTGTGATTGGTGTAACTCACAATCAATCTTGTGGATCCAAATCGCTTCATCAGCACTAGTCGCAGTTGCAACAAACTCCACATCTGCTGTACTCTTGGCCGTGATAGACTGTGTTTTAGATTGCCAAGCGATAATCGATCCATATCGGTCTCTAATCACCATACCAGTTGTCGACTTCATCGAGTTTGGATCTCCCGCAAAGTCCGAATCGGTATATAGTGCAATCGATTCGTAGGGTTTTGGAATTCCATCTCTTAATCCAAGATTTAGCCTATACTTTGCTGTTTTCAATAGATATCGCATGACCCGCTTGGCCATCATCAAATGACGCTTTGCCAGATTCGATGCAAATCTGCCAAGAACTCCCACAGTGAAAGATATATCTGGTCGAGTAGCCACTGCCGAATAATTCAGACTTCCAACTATCTCTTGATATTCTTTCTGATCCACCTCTTCTTCCCAATTCTCCCTTACATCAATCTCGTGACTCTTACAATCTCCTTTTCTCAAAACAGTCAACTTTCCATCTCTTTTTAACAATGACATTCCCGGATCCAATGGTACGCTAACTCCACTTGCACTCTCCATCCCAAACCTTCGCAAAATCTGCATAACATATCCATACTGATCAAGCGAAACCACCTTCCTTACATGATCTCGAACAACTCTCATACCAAGAAAGTGTGACACAAGTCCCATATCGCGTATCGTAAACATCTGTTGTAAAATTTTCCTTGTTGCATACTCGTCATCACTCCTCCCAGCAAGCAAAATGTCATCCACCCATACCATCCAAACCAATCCCTCTTTATAGTAAACTCCAGCCTCCCACTCACTTCGCCTAAATCTCATCACTTTCAACTCGCGATCTAACTTATCGTACCAATTAAGTGTGGACTGGCGTAACCCGTAGAGACTTTTCAGGATTCTAACAAAAATTGGTTTCTGTTCCTCCACGCATATGGCCACATTGCGTTCCGAACCAGTTTCTATAACTCAAAAACCAAAAGGAAGTTGTAGGGAAATCTCCTCTCTGATTTCACCTTCCAAGAACACAGCAACAACATCAAGTTGGTGAATCACATAGTCATGGGCCGCCACAAACAAAAGTATCAACCTCACAGTGCTCAGCGATACTAACGGTACGTACATGTGGTTGAAATCGATTCCGGGTTTTTGCTTGAAACCGTGTGCGACTAATCGTGCCTTATATCTTTCACATTGTCCATCAGAATCCAACTTTCTTGCTAAAACTAATCATGAAGTAACAGCCTTCCTGCCCAATGGTACTTCATCCACAACTATCCATGTCTTCCGCTTTTCCAAATTCCCAATCTCTTCATCAATTGCCTTCATCCACAAATCCTTCTCCGGAAATGTGAGGGCGTCGGTAATAGTAGGCGGTCCGGCCTCAACCATTCCAATAAAATCAATCAGTATTGAATCTCTACCATCCCTACTAGTCCCAGGATCTCTGCCTCGTCATGGTCGTGGTTCCCATGCCTTACCCAAATCGGTATCCAAGCTACGTAGCTCACGCGAAAGCTTTCCTGTTGGTTTATTCAGAGTATTGGGGGCGGAATGCGGAGGAGGATTCTCTTCCGGTGATTCAATTAACACCGGATCCACAGGCAAAACCTCTCTCACTAACTCTCTGCTCTTATCGCCATTATCATCAGTAATGTCTTCCTCTCAACTATCGTCTGCCATTTCCTCCCCATTTTCAAAAACAAATCCTTCACCAGATTGAATAGGAGGCAATATTTTCATTGTTCTATGGTCAAACGTACCGTGATCTGATGTCTTCTGTGTCGTTATTTTCCACAAGGACCGGTTCTCATAGAACGTGACATCTCGTGCAGTGATGATCTGGCGACTATTATGATTGTACACCTTATAGTATTTAGATGTCAGACAATAGCCAACAAAAATACCTTCTGTGGCCTTGTAGTCTAATTTCTTCCTCCGCTAATTGGGTGTGTGATACAACACTTGACATCCCCAAACTCGGAGATGACGGATATCCAGAATTTGCCCAAACCATGGTTCGAAAGGGGTCCTTCCATTGAGTGCAGAAGACGGCGATCGATTCCGAAGGTATATCGCTGTTACACACGCAAGAACCCAAAAGTCTTTAGGTGCCGCAACAGTCGACATCACACTCAATGCCTTGTTGATAATAGCGCGGTTCTGGCGTTCCGCGATTCCATTCTCTTCCAGTGTATAGGAAACCGTACACTCGCTTTGAACTCCATTGGCTTTTAGGTAATTCAAAAAGATTGAAACTCACCACCACCGTCACTTCGCAAGAAGAGAATTCTCTCACTGGTGGCATTCTCCGTGGCAGCCTTGAATTCGAGAAAGCAATTGAACGTTTCAGACTTTTGTTGAAGAAAATACCCGGTAGTATATCGTGAGAACTCATCGGTAAAAAAAACAAAATATCGATTCTTGCCAAGGGATGGGGTATCCATCGGTCCACAAAGGTCAGTGTGGATTTGTTCCAAAACCTTCGTGGGGCGGTGTCGTGGTTTGGTAAATGGTTTGCGTGCTAAGCTTCTTCGTAAATAGTCTTTACACTTCTCTTTCTCCCCCGCAGAGCCTCTCTTAACCTGTAACCCAACAACCACCTTTTCCATCGACCCCATTGTGCCATAACTAATATGTCACAACCGACGATGCCAAAGTCTTTTATCTAAATCCTTCTCTTTACTACCTCTGCTATCCTCAAAATATACCGCATCTTGTCCTCCGGATCATTCTTTCTGACTATTTTGCGGTTTTGTATGAAGGAAGAAACAAACGATTTACCAGCCTTGCTGATCCTATTAGCTCCCCGCTCTTGTAAAGGTAACATCCCTCAGCAGGCTCTATGGATATCTCCAATCCACGTTCCATCAATTGACCCATTGATAACAGATTTCGGCAACCCCATACATGTAAAACCTTTTCAATTATTACTGTCCTCGTTCTTCCACGAGGCAAACAGACGACTATCTCAACACTACCAATTCCCTCACACTCAAGGTTTCACTTATCCGCGACGTTTACGGTTCTCGTACCAGGCCGATAGGAATAGTACTCAGTAAAGAAAGATGTCGTTCCGGAAACGTGGTTCGAGCATCCACTATCAATCCACCAATTTTGGTCGATCTCTCCCATGGTGCAGTCAGTAACACAGTGTTGACTTACCGGAGAGTCAACACTCTAAATCATGAACACAGATTGTTTTTCCTCTTTCCAATTGTTACCTGTATGCTCTCTCTTACTGGATTCTTGTCTTCCATTTCTTTGATTCTCATTTCGCTGATCTGTTTTGGTAGTTCCAACTTTTGCCCAGCAATCTCTCTTCCAATGGCCTTTTTTACCACAATTATAACAGACAATCGATGCGTCACGTTTGGATCGTTCCCATATATCGTTCACAGTATTCCGATTTCCTCTTGTGGGTTTGCTATGTCCCCGATAAGTTGTACCACCGGAATGGGTATGCATTACCTCATCTCCGAATTGTATACCACTACTCCTCTCGGACTTCATACGACTTTCCTGTTTGACCATCTCATCCATCAACTGTTGGGGCTTATGGGCATTACAGTTGATATGGCGGATTGTCCTCCATGCCTTGTCATCCGTTGGAATCGCTCGGAGGATAATATACACCGCTTCCATATCACTCATACCTTTTCCTTCGTTATCGCAAAGTGCTAAGTCACATAGTAGCGATTTGAATTTCTTGTTAAAATTCATAACAGAAGAGAAATCAGCAACCTTCAATGATCGAATATCATCGTTTATGCGGTGGAAATGCTCTGCTCTGGTCAGCTTTTGATCTTTCCTAATTGCACCCCACATCTTGCGTGAAGATTCGGCATCCCAATACTTCCGCCGAAAATGTGGTTCCATATAACTCGCCATCAACGCCTTTGCCATGACGTCTCTAGACCTCCATTTCATTTGTTCCTTAGTGAACTCCATTCTGCCGGTACAAGTTTCGGAGGGCGTGCTCGCATGGTATGTTTCGGTCCCGTCTACTATAAACGTTAATCCTTTCCCAGCGATCAGTATCATCATATCGCGGGCCCATCTCTCATAGTTGGTGTTGTTCAACAACTCCACAACCAACTTCAGGTTCACACCTGACAACTCCAAATTGTATTCGGTCATGTCGAAAAAACAAGATGAATCTTTCTTCCGGATTGTTCGATCCTATAGTAAGTGTTCCTCTATGACTCCTACTTAACGCAAAAAGCTCATAACCTCTTGTGATGGAGGAGAATAGCAACCTATGACTGACTTGCACAGCGGTGGGTAGGAACACTGAGGGACTCTGTGGGGACTGTGGTAGGACGTGCACAAAAGCGTATGGTAAGGTAAAAACTACTTCGCTCTCTCTCTCTCTCTCTCTCTCTAAACTAACGGTAAAGACAGGTGTATAAGTAAAACATAAACAACGTATCGCCATCATTCCATGAATCACCACACCTATCCATATCTCTCCAAAACATGCTACCCTTTCCCCCATACACTCCCATAGTAACAAAGGAAAGACATGTCCAGAGAATCTTCCAACCTCCACACTAGTCTATCGAATATCGGAACTCTTCGCCAGACTCCCGAAACCTCCACAATCTATCTCAATCGACCAACGTCGATCTAGAACCTTCAACAAATTTGACCGAGTTATGCTGAACTACAAACCAAGCTCCAAAAAGCCCTAGCTCAAAGGTACTCCCCGGCATTACGAGTAAGGAAGACACGACCTCCGACAAATGAACCCTACCCAATGGGATACAAATGTCGACTCTTTATCCCTACAGCTATGATAGACATACTACTGTAACTAGCCAACCGACTACATGAACTGCTATCAAGTCTAACTCAGCGTTCCCCACCTCACCTCACTTCTTCTTCTTCCCACCAGTCTTATCACCAACAACAATGAACTTGCCCACAACCCCCTTCTTCTCCAGAAACTCCACAACAGCCTTCTTGTGACTCCCTTGGAGCACAATCTCCATGACCGGAGTCTTAGGGCTACTCCCACTCAGCAACCCAACACTCGCGCTCCCAGCGCAAGCCCTCTGTAACACCTCCGCCGCTCCCTTGGCGTCTATCCCGAACGGCTCCAATCCACTAACCTTCGTCACAGTCTTCTTGCCCTGTCGCGATTCCATTATGATAGAGACTTTCGGCGGCGCACCGGATTTGGGCTTACTCGATTCATCAGCGGAGGGGTGTAGAACGCGATAGTATGGTGAGCAAGCCTTTAAGAGCTTCTCGCCGAGGTAGTCCCGCTTTGTCACGCCGGCTTTGAGCGCTTCTCGGTCCTCGGGGAGGCTCGGGTTCAGGAGGATGTTAGAGATATTAGGATCGACCTTCACTACGCGTTTGTTTGTAGCGCTTATTAGGTTTTCCTTTTCAATATATTTATTCATAATAGCTTTTACCTCAGTGGAGGTGTAAAAGTCTTTTGTCCTGGGCTTTTTATTAGCAGGTACTCCACTTTTGGAGGCTATGTAGGTGGGGGATATACCCTGCCCCCACTTCATAGAATATCGTGGTGGCTTTTCCATTTGGTTTGAAGAGCTCTAGTACCCTTATTGGAATAGGAGCAGTGGATCCACTCGCAGGCCCAGTACTGGTCTCATTCTTGGGCTCTTTGGGCGGTGCGGGAAGAGCATATGGGGTGAAATCTTTAACGTCGTCGTGATCCCAATCCACATCCATCACCACTACCTCTCCTCCGTTCCTGGTCTTAACCTTGATATATCCTTCCTTATCTAGCAGTTTCAAGAACTTTGCAGCATTCTTGTGGCCAGATTTCTTCATCTGTAGAGACGGATGGGGAGCGGTATTTTGCAGCAGGTTGTGTGGAGGAAAGCTTGATGCTGGCGGGAGATACGGCAGTACGAGTGTGGATATAAACTGCGAGGAAGTGAGTGGGAAACTCAACGAAGTGAATTTTCCGGTGTCGAAATGATCAAACAGTCCAAACATTGCTGCCGCGTGGAATGCTTCATCAATCTCTAGACATCAATTAGCATCCAGCATCAAATAAACAAAACGAGCAAATGCCACGCAATTCAAACAAAGCAAACCTTTCACTGAAAGCTCCCTAATATCCTCCTGCCCATCACCCGCATCATCGTTGCCAACCTCCACCTCCTTCCCTTTTCCCTTCCCACCGACATCTTCCAAACTCACCCCACCAACCCCCTCCTCCAAGCCCTCAACCTCACCCTCATCACCCAACCGCTCAGGGATTTCCCCTTCACCCCCCAATTTCCAAATCTCATCGCCAACCCAATGCAATACCCTCACCGCCTTCCCCTTCTCCCCAGTAACCGCCCCGAGCGCACCAACATCCACCTCACAAACCCCCACAACCACCGGCACACCCGGTCTCTCCAAACACGCAATCCCCACAATCCTCCCGACCTTCGCCTCCCCCGGAAACGGCCCGACGAGTCCTGGAATCATCAAATCCGCACCATCGCACAACCTCTCCATCACCGGTGCGTGCGTATGTACCACCGGCACGATACCGGGGTTCCGCCAGAGGGAGTACACAGTGGGGAACATCCCCTCCGAGCCCATCTTTATCCAAAGCGGGAGTGGAGGCTTATCGCTCGTTAAGTATATTACCCCGGCGATGGGTTTCAGGTCTGGTCCGTGGGTTGTAGAGATTTTCGCGGAATTGGAGGGGTCAGGGAGGAGGGCATTGCGTAGGGCAATTTCGCCAGCATTGGGGGGCGGTGGGCGGGATACTGCTGCTCCTGCTTCTGCATTCTCGATTGTAGCTTCACCCGATGCCTCCGTATCCGCTGGTGGCGGTGGTGGTGCTGGCGGGGGAGGTGGAGGTGTTAAATTGAAGTCTTTGATGATCTGATTCGCGAGCTTGCGGCGGTCGGTGGACCGAAGGGGGGAGAGCTGTTTAACCTGTCACCAATCAAGACCGTTAGCTCCTCACGATCGCGGGGAGCGGGGGGGGCGGGGTAATTCACATTTGGCTTCTTTTTGAACATTTTCAATCTTATTTTCTATTAAATTTTTATGTCGTTGTTTGTCTGAAGGATCCTTCAAATTTGGTGATGGATTGAGCGGGGGGGAGCACAGGGAGGTATGGACCCTCAGAGCTAGAGCTTGCATCATAGCAAAGTAAGGTGGGATGCGGGACGACACGTGACCTGCGTCACCAGAGTAACTTTGTCGTTTGCTGCCAGTGGGTCAGGGTTCGTGAAAGCAAGGATTTAAGGATTGGCCTTGAAAGGGTATCACATCAGTACGAGAAGAAATCGACACAACAGAGGGAGAGACGCCCAGATAGACCAGCTAATCTTGCCCACGATACCCCAAGTATTAGCATCGGAGACACCCACCTCTTTTCAATCTATCATACAATCAATCTATGATACTCACAAAGGATCCACGGAAAGTCTAGGTTTCCGAGACAATAAGTCTACACACTCGAGCAGAGCACCAATAAATTATCCATAATATCAGAAGTGGAACCCCAAACTACGAGTAAGTTACGGACAGGATTTCTCACACGGCAAGACGCTAGTAGTCCCGTGAAGCCCGATCGTTATCCTCATCCCCTCATCTCGGTATCGGCATCGCAGCTGCCAAAACCACACTCATTACTCCACAGCGCCATACTAAACTCCGCACCGCATCAACAGAGGCATCAATCAAAATCCACCCGAAACAAAAACTCCGATAGGTCTATTCCCCCACACTCACAAATCACATCCTCTCACTCGCCTCGCAACAACAACCCGAGGTGACCAACGACAACACTTTTTCAGAAAATTTCCCGACTTCGTATAGACCGCCAATACTCTACTGTATATATCCCGTCCCATCTTCAGGCCCTACCACCAATCGCCTGTAGAATGCATAGTCTCACACATCAAAACAAGAAAAAAACTCTTCGATCCGGTTGCTTGCATCACATCATACGCACTCTTACACCCACCACGATCATAGAAATGTGCTAACCTCCGGGACCTCCCAACATAACGCGGTTTTCAATTATGTATCCCGGCCATTTGATCAACCGTCGGAGCGTTGTACTTTGGGAACCTGGCCAAGGATTCGTTTTTAAGGGCAAGGAACCGAGGATGCACGAGCTTTGATTATCATAGTCGACTTACTAATTAGTGGGAACGAGAGGAGAAAGCAAAGGGAGGTGTTATTTTCTCTCAATTCTGGCAAAGCGCTCTACTCTCGGCCACTCTTGCGAAAATGAATTATGAAGGCGAGTCTTTAAGAAATGAACTGTTCAGGAAAAGATATGCCAAATAACTAGCAATAAATCAAGGTGACAGAAAAAAAAAAAAAAAGCGAAACTCAAGTCCAAGAAACCTGACCAAACCCTGCCTCTGCCCCGCTCCGCCAAAATATCATAAAATCAATGAGAAAAAAGAAAAAGGTACAAAAATCTCTCTAACAGCTCTAAAAGCACGGAAATTTAAGCCAAGTAGTTAAGCCCCAAACCGAGCTATAGATGATATTCAAAATACAGGGACGAAAACCCAACAAGAAAATGAATTCTCCGAAAGAAAAAAGACAAAACACCCCCAACTCCAATTCTAACCAGTTCCGGTATCATTATACGAGCTCTCTACCTCGGAGAGTAATCCTTGTCTCTCATCCTCTACCTGCGCTCCTACTACCTCCAACTCGTCCTTCTTCGGCGGCCATCGGTAGAATTGTAGCCCAACGATGGCATCCATGATAACCACGCTCCAGGCCCCCAGGAAGAACGGGAGTGTTCTGCTCCACCATTCGTCCGCGACACTGCCATCCGGGCCTGCAAGCCCACCGCCTCCGTAGGCGGGATAGTCGTTCCAGCCAAGTGGGTTAATGATCAGACTTGCGGAATAGAAGAAATTTCCCGAGAAAGCAGCCATGAAGAGGATCGGTGAGAGGCCGTCAGTTGATTTGCGTGAATGGTTCTTCAAGATTTGGGGGATTCGGGAGGAGAAATATCTGCGTCGTTAGGGTCAATACCTAGAGGAATTCAGGGCTTAGATCACTAACAGTATGCAACTTGTCCAGCTCAAGATCTGGCCTATATCAATCTCTGCGAGAGGGGTCTGGGTTCCTATAGGTGCGGCATGTGCGCGGGGTGAAAGCAATGCCAATGACCCAAAGACTATAGTCTGAAAGCTACGGTTGTCACGATGTGACCTTGCTACTCTATTCCTCGATCCATCGAGGTTAGGATTCTGCGATGTCCGTCAGATGGGTACAGCCCTGGAAACATTGGAGCTAGTAATGCAAACCTGATTGGTCCCATAGCTGTATAGAGACGGGGTCCGGGTATTATCCCCCCCAACCTCGCTCTCACTTTTCTTAATCACAGGAGCGCGCCGATTGAGTCTTTCCGACCCAAATCCGTAATAGTAAAGCTGGAACACCAAGACCGTGTCTATGAGAATGTAATATGCGGCTATAGCAATCTGAAAAGGCTGTTGATGGAGGAGTACCGCGCCCGTGAAATTGCCTGTTTCAAAAAATTAGGGCCAATTCCCTCGACCCTCCTTGGAATCAACTTTCGGCAAAGGTATAGGAACTGCTTACATATATCACCAGCCAGCCAAATCGCCATGAATGCCCACGACAAGCCTTCCGCCGACTGATTGAGGTAGTTTTTATGTACCTGCGGTATCTGGGCGCACAGCCAAGACATCATCGATAATGTTCCGAAAACGGTTGAGACGAAACTTATAGCTGAAGGGATACATGTCCCGAAGACGGAGGAAATAGTAGTAAGGAAAGCCCCTCGGGGCTCACAATGGGGCGGTAACATAGCTGCCTGAAAGCCACAAATTTCTCGAAATCCAACAAAGCTGTATCGGCAACAGTTACGATCGACGATAAATTCTCGCACCGTGTATTGCACCAGATCCCTCTGACAGTATGGTAACCAAACACCCAAACCGACTAGCTATATAGCGAGCAAATTATAGATCCAAGTCCCGGCGGCACCGGACAGGGAAAACACTCGTGATGCCCTAAATGTAGATGTTCAAACCGCCGGTGCAGATAAAGGTGAAAATGAAGTCGAAATTTCCAGAGGTAGGCAAACACTGTGAAGATGAAAAATAGAAAGGAGCGAACGACGAAAAGCCACCGTGAACCGACAACAGGCGGTGCTGAACCCCGCGGATAATGTTCGATCCGACGGGATCCGATCTAACAAAGAGGGGCAAACAGCCCAAGCCTAACTCACAGTTGCAAAAGATGCAAAATGCAAGATACAGGCTCTCTCGGAGGCTAAATCCACCACAGTGTTAGAATCCAAACTTTTGAAAGCGCGCTAAAACATAAAAAGGGATTCTACCGGCGTTTTCTATTCCCTGGTAGAAAAGGACCCTAGTTTCTGGGGACCTGGTTTACGTAAAACCTCGAACATGAGACAGGGTCTTCTTCACTTCAGAAGAGGAAATAGCACACGGGGCTCAAAAATTCTCTTTTTTGACTAACGAGCAGGGGATTAGCTCATGGTGTATACCGGTATGGAGACGCTGGAGACGCGGTGGGGGGAAGTCTCACGAGACAACCCCGACGACTTGATTCCCGGGAGTTACGGTAAGGACACGCACCCCAAGAGTCTCAACTCTAGCAACCCTGGGCAGGGTCCCGAGAATGTCAAGCTGTCTCGTGGCGCGAGACCACCGAGGCGAAGACGAGCGGATACAAACTAAAAGGAGGTGTAGTCGCACTGCTTCTACACCGATCCTGTGCACGTCTCACCACCGAGACCAAAGAGATTACGGAGTCTTGGATGCAGAACAAGATCAATACGAGTAGAGAGCACAATAAGTGGGAGGAGGGTAGAAAGAAAAGTGTATGGCATAAATTGGAGAAAGGGGGAGGGAGGGATGGGAAGATGGGCTACGAGCAAGGGGGAGCGGAGGATTACTTGTAGATAGTCAATCAAACAGCATATCGCAGATAAGAAACTGGTCAATATCTCACCCTATGAACTCTACTCGAGTAGGCAGCCTTCAGGAATCATCATCACGACAAAGTTCCCTACGGTAATAAGGAGAGAGCTCAGCTGCATGGCTAAATGTGGACATGGATAGGGTGTACTGTACTCGTACAGTATGGGCGCGAATGTATTGGTGCGTGAGGGTGGAAATTGCGAGTGTGTCTGCCGGTATCTGGCTCCCAGCTCCACTGATAAGGGACTCCGAACGTCACCCATGCTACTGCTGTAAGCGAACATTGAATCACCACGAACATAGCCATCACCGCCCCCCCCTTTTTTTTTTTGCAGGATCCCACAGAAGAAATACTCGTACGCTAAGTTAAGTTAGGCCTCAAATCCTGTTCTTCTCTCGTGTACTCGAGTGCGTACGAAATTCTCCGGTCCATATCATACCACACTGGTTTTGTAGACTAGAAAGAGCGCAAGCTCGATTTGTACCCGTACGACAGAAATCCATCATGTTTGTGGTTTTTAACCGGGAGCGATCTCCCTCCCACCTCCCTTCGGTAGACTATGAGTACTGGTACCCGCACTGTACCTATTCCTCGGAGATCAGTTGACAAACCATTTCAAGCGCAAAGAGTAAAGCCTAGTCTGAAAGATTATCTATCTCCCTGCTAGTCGCGATCGAGTTACGGTTTCTGCTTTTAGACCACGAGCGAATGATTGGTGCGGGGCATCCCGGTCCGGCCGATCGAGCCATGCGAACCTTGTGCCTCGCTCCGAACCCCCCCCCCGCATCCAAGATTATGGAAGGCTCGATGGCACAAACATCCCCCACACTCGACGATGTCTTGGACACTTTTGAAGAATCTTGGAAGGAGGATATGACGAACGACTGATCAAACGGGCCACCAGTTGAGATATCGCGAACTGGACCGAATCTACCGTACTCAAGTATTGTTGTTACCAGAGCACCGGGACCTGCAGGGCGGTGCGGTTCAAGGATGTGCTCCATGGGGTCATCCATTACTCAGGCGGCTTACTCAGATGGAATAGTCTACTGGTAAGCCTCAGGTCCCATTGTCGGGGTGCTTGTTGCAGCGCACGAGACCATCCCTATTGATGTGCGAAAGGCCTTGAAGGGTGAATAGTTCCATACCGTAGCTCATTGTTTGATGATAGCAGTACGCTAAGTAAACACGCTACCATGGGTATCTGAGTAGCTAACTTAAAACACCTCGCAGTCATGCGAGCATTCCAATAATGAAAATTTTATCACACTTGGCGCACATCGCGGTCTTCTGATTACGACAGTGGGAGGGAGAATCTCGATGAGAGCCAGACCATCACTGTACGAGTCCTCGTAAACCATGATTCCTAGAAAACAAGCGAGGGTGTGCGAATTTGGCATGTGCTGATGGAGTCAAACGATAGGGGGTATCTGCCCTAGCGGTACTCGTACGAGTAGAAGAAAGACCCTTTGAATAGTGGCCTAGACTACCGTATTCGTCAGATTAGTGGCGCGAGAGGTGGCGATAAAATGGTACTCGAATAGTACTGGTACTGTACTCATATTCAACACTGCAGGCAACACCGACAGTCCCGGAGGCTATGCTCTCGTGAAACCCTGAGATACAAGTACGGTACGGTATGGTATGATACCGGGAACAGCAACAAAAGTACCACACCAAACACCACAGAAACACCGAAAATATTAGTATACTGTTACTTGCCTCTGTGGTAAGGTTTGCAGACAGGATTGAACATAATACACCCGAGTACTCGTAGTTTAGACTTAAAGATGAATTTCCTCACTTGCGCTATGATATCGAACTATATGGTGACAAAGGAAAAAACCTCCTAGCCTATATAATAATATTATTATCATAATTATATCTATGACTGGTCACATGAAGCAACACCATACTAAGGAAACATCTATTGGTGATACATTGTCTTGTGTGTTCGTCACATACAGTATGGTGCCGGCACCTTAGAATCGACCCTCAGTGCCATCCAGAGACCGGGCACTAGTCCTAATGTAGTATGCAACCATACCGCTTTAGGCAATATGTTAGTGTATTACTCAGCAAAACCCTTCTTTTCTCATACTAGTGCCAACCTCCTCCCTCCACCCAAATTTTGCCTCAACTTTAGCAGCTATTATAGAAAGAATCAGACACCTTGGATGAAATCTGCTCTGTAAATGTGTTCTTTATATGTTTTAGGAGACTTATACAGAAGGAATAAGTAAAAAAATGATATTTGATGTTGTTGTTGCCTGCCAAAAAGTTGGGAAAGTTTGGTTGTTGTGAGGGTTGATTCTAAGGTGCCGGCACCATACAAGGACCAGTCCAAAGAATCTCTCATTATCCAGTATGATACTCAAGCACAGCACCGGCGTGACGAGTTACAGGGAGCCGTGACGAATACCAGGCCGTGACCGACAGGGATCAATACCGTATCCATAATTATAATTATTATGATAATAATATTTTGATAACAGGCATTTTTTTTTGTTACCCTACTTTGACGGGTTTACTTTGTTTGCCCGCAAAACATCCCTTTTCGTCACGGCCTGGTAAGTTATGATGATACCATTCGTCACGGTCACGGTCTCGTTGCAGACAGTAATGATCGACTAAGCCAAGTATTAATTTTGCCGTTGCAGTGTAGATCACAGGTATTCAAAATAAATAATTCCCTCGCGACTGCCCCACCCATCGAACAATCCCCCGAATTTGGCGGCTCCCAATCCTGACGCTTATCTCGATAAGGCCTTATCCAACCGTTATCTTTACGCAGCCACCCGACACCGACATGGCGATTGTCGACTTGTCAGATTGTGTTCTGGCGCTCCGACGATCAGTCCTTCAAAGGGCGCGTGAAATGTTTATTGCGAGGGCGCGCAGCTTGAGCACTGCATGGCACAGCACTTTATGCGGCCCGGATTGTTGAAACATACGAGTATGGTGGGAAGGTCTTGGGATGGAACACGGCATGATCGAGAATCCCGTGCCCATCGTTGCCAATACAGATCCACCTCGGCGGTATCTTGGCACGGACAAACAATTGCACAAATAAGCAATTTTTGTTATGATGGATTGACCATTACGAGTACTCGAGTACTGGTGAGCCAGCACCGGTATTACGCAGTACTGCACACTCCCGAAAAATCCTCATAACCCTCACAACCACTAAATTACCGGTACGGCATCCACACATTCAATCGTGGCTGCTACGGATGTGAGCCAGTGTGGCTGTGAGGAATTTTCGGGAGTGTATGAGTACTCGAGTTCCGGTGCTGTGCATCTCCCCGGAATCCCGCGTCCGGCGGAATTCCGGTACCGTACCATGCCTACGCAAGTTGCCACAACTTACGGAGGCCGGAAATAAGCCTCCCGGGCTTACTGTGCTCACGGCTTTACCAGAGCACCTCTATAAGTATGTACTGTATAACTACAACAACAGCCAAGAAATCCACTCAATTACACCCCGACGATACCTTCTGCGACTGACTGAATTCCACCCAAAAAGTTATTACATGATGGTTAATATCACTTCTATTCGATCTGCCAATGCAGATTTTGCCAGCCTGCCGCTGGCAAAGGGGTTGGTTGCGGTGTTTGGTTGGTTTATTCCTTCCGGAGTCTTTAGGGGCTGTTCGCGTGCTGACCGGCATCAATTGAGAGAACAGTTGGAGCTACAGCTGGCATCGGTGAGAGTGCTCTGAGAACCTTCGTATCGAATACAGTGAACCCGACCGTTTACTTTGTTGGCCGGTATGCGAACTTCACTTCAAATTCACACTTCGTCCCACTCATATTATGCTAACTTCCTATCATGCATGCTAGTTCCGAATCCGCCGGCAACAAGATAACAGCAGACCTACAAGCCCTTAACCCATCTTCCAAAATCCAATTCCTCCAGGCAGACACAACCCTCCTATCCACAGTTGACAAGGTCACCAACCAAATTGCCGCCTCGGAAAAGAAATTGAACCTCCTCTTCATGTCCCCGGGCTACATGACGATGCAAAGCCGCGATGAATCACCGGAAGGCATCGACCGCAAAATGGCCATCTCCTACTACGCCCGCATGCGCTTCGCCCTGAACCTCCTGCCCCTCCTGTCAACCTCTGAGCCGGCTCGGGTGATCAGTGTGCTGGGTCCTGGCACCGAGGGCGCCCTCGACATGAAAGACCTCGGCCTTGTGGCACCAGGGTCTTTCAGCTTAGCGACTGTAGCGAGGCACACAGTAACAATGACTTCACTGACATTCGAGCACTTGTCCAGACAGTACCCTAACATCGGTTGGATTCATGCAACGCCTGGATTCGTTATCACAGGACTAACTAGAGGGTTGCCTGCCCCGCTAAGAATACTGTCGAAGATCACGGAGCCGCTGCTGAAATTCGCCAGTACACCTATTGGCGACTCGGGGCAGGGATTTTTCTACTTGGGTACGCAGGAGAAGTTTGCGAAGGGATTGTGGTTGGTCGATTGGAAGGGGGAGAGTGTCGACAGCCGGGTTGAAGAGGGGAAGAACCGGTGTGCTAAGGGTGGGGCTGAGTGGTGGGGGGATAACAAGGTGGAAGCGGTGTGGAGGCATACCGAGGAGGTTATGGCCAGTGTCAAGAAGTAGATTCGGTTTTAATGGCGTTGGTATTGATTTTGTTTACAGTCTATGCTCATATTTGTTTTGGCAGCCCGGCGATGTATCGGGACCCGTTAAGACTTAATCAGTTGATCAACAACATGAACATGCCACCGCAATGTCCAAACCTCTCTTTTACTCCCAGCCCGGCTTTCCATTCGAGTGACCGATTATGTGTAATGAGAGTTCCCCCATCATCCCAAGGGGATTGGTCTACCCGAGGTAAGAGGCTGAGTAAAAAAAATACTCTATAAAAAAAGAATAAAAATCTATTATAACACCTTTATCTTTACGAGTATCCCCGTACATAGAAATACATGAACTTAGAGATATCAAGAAGCGTGGCGTTCAGCCATCAAACTGATGAGGAGAGCCATGAGCAAAGGAGAAAATGAAACGCTGGAAACGGTATAGCACCACACAAGAAATAACTCTAATGACCACCTAGCCAAACCAAGTATCGCAAGAGAAATGCAAAGGGGAAAGGAAAGACCGGACCGCACTGCTCCCATAAAACTATTCACAAGAATGCCCCGCTGGGGCCAAGACCATCTAGCATCTTCCGTTAACATCTAACGTCTAATCAACCCTAGCCCTAGCCTTAGCCCGAGCAGCCTCCCTCTCCTTGAGCCTTCGCTCCTCCGACTCTACCATATCTACACTAGAAGTTAGCTATTGTACGATGATCCACCAACCAGACAAAGGAAAAACAAACCTTTCCATAGATCCTCGCCCGAGTAACTCTCGTGGTGTATCCTCTTCTCAATCATATGCCTATGCTCCGGGTCCTCGGGATCGACAACGAGCACCGTCTCAAACTTCCCCTTGCCACTCCTAGCATCCGCCACCTCGAACCCGGCGCTGGCGATGAGCAGGGCGAGGGTGAAGCCCTGGGCGTACATCCTCGCCTGGACCAGCTTCTGGCCGGTGGTGAGGTACCTGTTGCGACTGACGAGCCCCAAGCTTACGGCCATGCTGGCGACCCAGCCCGCCGTGACGATGGGGTACCGATTCTCCCGGCCAAAGTCCTTGAACCTCTCCCAGCCCGTCCTGTTGGCCCTGGCCATGGCGAGGGCGCGCGCCGCCGAGTCCTTGTACTCGCGGAGCTCGGCGTGGCGCGAGGCCTCGTAGCCGCGGGAGTAGACGTCGGCGTTGATGATGGCGGCGAAGGTGCCCGAGCTGCTGACGAAGAAGGCCTTCAGCGGGAGCGTGAGGCTGCGGAAGAATTGCCAGCGGCGGTTGAGGACCGCTGCGGCACCGAGACCAACTCCTAGCCCCACCAGACCGCCGGAGATTCCGCCCTTGAGGACGGCGGCGTAGTGCTCTTTGGATTTGTAAAAAAAATAGAGTTGGAATTGCATTTGGAAATGGGGCAACGGGTAAGGTTGGCTCACCTCCTTCTTCCTCCTTCGTGAGAACCTTCATGCTGCGGGGGTTTTTTTTTTTGTTTTGAACAGGGGGAGGGCTCTTTTGTGATGCGATGGTTTGTCTAGTCTAAAGAAGAGCGAAGAGAAAGTTGTGAGTGAGAGGAAGTGCGGTTAACTTGGCTCGAAACGTGTTATCGCAATGACGACAATAGGTTTATCGGTCAGGACAAGGATGCTGGAAATCACAACAACTTGGTCGGATATTGAATCGCTTTCAGGAAGAGGAATTCCTTGGAGTATAAAGATGATAATTATGATGGTGAAAAAAAAAAACAGTCCCTGATGAGATATCGAAGGTTTTTATTTCTTTCTATTTTTCGAGCGCCGGGGAACTATCGGATGAGTGGCAACAATGTCACTGACTAATAGTGGCGTGACCGAAAAGAAATATACACTCGAGTGCTGTATCATAAGGGAGAAAAAGAACTCGGATGGAATCGGAATTACTGCTGCATCGGCACAGAATCATTCATAAGCAATACTTTTACTTGCATTGCCAAATTTTGCTCGCTTCTCCAGCTTCTCCAGCTTCTCCAGCTTCTCCGGAACCTCGCAATGCTACTTGTACAAGTGCCTTACACCCGAATATCATATCATTTGTCCTGACAAGCGCCGTGCTTGTTCGAGTGAAAAGTGACTTTGTGACGTAGGCTCACCGACTCCGAAAACTTACGGGTATCATCCAACCTGTCCAAATTTCCAATATCAAAGTCATCGTATAAGTGAGACTCATACAAATCGTGCGCCTAGGCCATTGGCGCGAAGCCTTAACCTACTCGCAGGAAGAAATTTACCAGATCTCTAATGTCCGCAAAGAGTAATAATTTCTCTCCTCTACCAATACCATCCCGTGGCTACCAACAGCAGATAGGTAAGTAGGTAGTCTAGGTACTGTGCTGTACTAATGCCCAAGAGCCAAAAGGAGTCTTGGATTTTGGACATATATCATCCGTCCTACATGACTTGATTTAAAATGTGAAAAAAAATAAGATCAGAAGAGTAAAGAATCACGGACTCAAACCGCCCCCCCCCAAAAAAAAGACGCAAAAACACAGGCGGATAAGGAAGCGGAATAACGAAAGAAAAAACTGTTTGCGCCCCAAGAAAACACCGCGATTCAGGATTACGACAATGAAAGGAGAATAAGGGGAAAAAAAGACACCGCGCCGTTGTCGAGCATGAGCAAGTGATCCATCAATAAATCGAAATCATCCACCCGTCACACAATTTGTCGCTGATAGGAATGAAATGAAGGGAAGTTTTCGGCGTCATGGCTAATCAATCAAGAGGGATAAACGGAAGGAGAAAAAGAAGAAAGGCCCATATTTTTTTTTCCCACCTGGGGAGTGGAAAAAGACGTTGAATAGAATAGAACAGGCAACAAGGATAATAAGTAAGGAAAGGAAGAGAGGGAACATCCAGCCGTGTCTATATGGTAACCCGTGGATCGGTGGGTGCATGGCAGTGGGGTGGCGGCCGTGGGGTTGGGTTATAGTTTGGGTTGGGCAGTTAGTTAGACTTCTATCGTGAAGTGTGAGATTTGTGAATAGTAGCTGCTGACGGCGAGTTCTAGGATGTAGGTATCGTTGAATACATCATGTCTAATTCGGAGTTAGCATCTTGTGGGAAAGGATGGAAGGAGAAGAGGAAGGTACCCATCGAAACCACCCATTACGAATAACCTACTATCATGCAGTACCGCGCCATGATATCCCCGGCCGCTAGGTGGCATGCCGTAGACCTTTCTCTTGTCCCATTGCATCGTCACTATTAATATTAGTTCATGCTCTGCCTCAAGCCAATTTACTTTGCCGAGTGGAGAAAATACCAAGGTTCAATAACAAGACTTCACTAGAGTACTCCACACCATCATGCCCCCCAACAACGAATAGGTAGCTCCCAACGATCGTCGCGGTATGACTGAGGCGCGGATAACTAGTCTTGATGCTAACGCACTTCCAAACATTGGTTTCCAGGTCGAAAACCCACACATCCCGAAAGCACTCGTCACCGTCGCTCCCCCCAAACACAATCAATTTCGATCCCACCATATTCGCGGTATGGTACCCCCTCGCCGCCGGTCGTGATTGGTGCTGCAGACTCTCTGTTCGGGTGGATGGGCGCCCATCGATGCTTAGAGAAGTTGTCGATCCACCAGGGCGGGGCGGGGCGGATATTAGTTTCCAAGAAGGCTTAGTCAAGTCCGAGACGTCTAGCCTCCATACATCGTTCAGGGCCCGGACGCCGTCGCCTCCGCCAAATACGTAGATCCCGTTCTTGTGCAGACAAGCGGTGTGGGCTCGCCGTCGGGAAGGTTGTTGGCCACCGGCTAACTTTGGCCTGGCGTAGCGGTTTGTCACGGTGTCAAAGACGTAGATATCATTGTAGTATGTTGGTCCATCTCCACCGCCAAATATCACTAACTTTTTGTTGACAGCTGTAGTAGTCATTGCTCTTAGTGGCGGTGGAATCTCACCGTAGACTGCGGGCTTGGACCAGGACATTGAATCTACACTTGATTAATTTGGAGTTTCCTGGGGAATATCAAATGCACTTGCAATCCTACCTGCGTCAAAAACATGGAGATCATTAAAACACGTTCGCACATCACATCCTCCGAAAACATATACGCTGCTCCCTACTAATGTGCAGGTATGTGCTCTTAATGGCATGCTATCCTGTCCATGGGTTGGAGCCTTGTACCAATACATACCACTGGCAGGAGCTGGGGCCACGGAAGGTGCACTTCTGGGATCTGGGAGTGGAGGTTCAAGGCTGGGCGGGTGTCGTGGCCTATTCTTCGCACTGGCCGCATATGTTGCTAATGATACTTTGGATGACTCTTTTCGGTCTCGGGATGAAAGACTTTTCTGTGATCTAGATGTATTCACTGGAGTAGTTGTTGATGCAGGTGGGTTTTTGAGAGTGTATGAAGGAGCAGTAGCGACTGAAGACGTACTATCTGAACGAGCTACCATAGAATTCAATGCTGTTGCTGATATTGATCGAGTCTTCTGCCCTGGGGTAGATCCGGACGGGCTGGCCAATGAAGATAGCCGAGACCCTGGAGATCCCGGGGTTGTGACTGGGTTGGGGACCTCAAGTCCACCACTTTGCTTATTTCTAACGGAAAGGCTAGCATACTTTAGTGGCGAAGCGGTAGCAGAGCGCGCTGGCGGCACTGTTTGCGGTCTTGAGGAAGATTGCCTCTCTGATGTTGAATTCGCAGACGTACTACTAGCAGAACCGCCCTTATCTGCCCAACTCTGCAAATCTAGGGGTGCTGGTACCATTTGTGTCTTAGAACCACGCCTCTTTGAGTGGGAAAACGAAATGGTTTGGGGTAATCCTGATGTACCTGATGTTGAGCTGCGGGACCTTGCAGATTTCAATGAAGACGACGTAGATGCCTCATCTGACGATGAGGTGTATCCCTGAACTGTCGAAGCTGCCGCTGACATCGATGACCCCCTCTTAGAGCAAGCCGCTGAGCCAGCCGGAATGCCCAATTGATCTGTCGCTAAAGCAACCCTCTGTTCCAATTCCTGCGCCAAAACAATGCTTCCCCCGCCATCGTCCTCTTTACTTCCCGGCGATGGAGGCCTAATAATCCTTCTGGAATCCGATATCTTCCTTGTTATTCCCGGCATCCTTCTCATTCCAACCTCAGCGGCAACTTTACTAGCCTGCCCATCCTCAGCCCGATACTCCAACACACCCATAGTCCCAAATCGATCGTCCTCCTCCCGCATTTCCTCATCAGACATGATTTTCCTGCTGGAAACCGATCTACCTGGCTCGAATACCGGGGCTGTGGGCAATTCCCTCATCTGCCCCTCCCTTGTCATACCCAACCCTGTTGTCGGTTGGGGAAACCCCCGCGCAACCATATCAGTGTAAGAATCATGCCTCGATAAGCTCCCCTTGTAGCTACTGCTTGCTGAGCTTGTGGATGCTATCGTAGCCATAGAAGCGGATGAGCTGAGCATTGGGGGTACCCTAATATGGTTTGTAGCCCCTGTGGCTGTAGCAGATGACGACCGGTTTCTCGACTTCGACCCATTACTGGTGCCTTTCGACGAAGATGTACCTTGCTGCAATGACGGACGCCTTCTGTGCAGAGTAGGGATCGCGAAGATGTCAGTAAGTGAGTCTGATAAACGCTTCTTGATTGTGTGAGTGTGAAAAGAGGAGACAGTAGTGATGCCAGTAGGTGTTGGAGGCGGCGTATCGGGGTTGAAGCGGGTCCCATAGTATGCGGGGCTGGAGGAAGGGATTGGCGAAAGAGTCGGACGGAAGCCCTCTACGTCTCGAGCCATGGTGACCCGAGCAAAGGGGGAAGAGCAAAAGTGAGTGAGGGGGAGGAGTGTGATGATAGTGACGGTGGTGATTGTTGTCGATGGATAATCGTCGATTCAATCCCCCCAAGGACCACCGCTACCGGCTGTCTCCCACTCTGGACTCTCGCTCCAAAACGAACAAACTTGCTCCACTCCTCGCTCTCCTTATCCTGTCCGCGCACTGATACCGGTAGGCCGATGGATGCTTGCTCACTCACCACTGGCACTCACTCACTGACTCCTCTCTCCTCCTCCTCTTCTTCTCTCTGAAGCCACGCAATCAAGTATTGGGAACCGGACCTGCAAATGAAAAGTGGAGGAAAGGAAACTTGGACACACCTTCCATTCGAGTCAACCAACGCTGCTACTGCAGGAGATCCCATCCCCAGGAGAGCCGCATAATCAGCCATTCCCGCGCAGTGCTCTTCCACCTCTTGTCTATCTGTCCCTGGCAGGCTTCCAGAATTCCTTCCAGCCGGGATCAGCTATACGGAAGACAGTAAGGACGATTCTTGCACTGTCCCTGTGGGAACCCGAGAAAGGCTCGCAAATCACGGATAGGGCCAATTACACTTTAGGAGACCAGACCTCACTCTATTGACTGTTCGCCAGAAAGGAAATCCCGCGTGGGTTTGATTGTGGCCCTGCAGGTCTGTGCTTGGGGAAGTGCAGCAGCCCCCGTTGGCAGCGACAGACGGTCGGAGTAGCAGCGGAGCAGCAAAGCGTTCGAGCGATGACAGCTGTCTGGGTCTCCGGGACGGTGATAATCTCCCGCTGTTTGGACCTTGGTACGAACTCTCCTTTTTTTTTTTTTTCTTTTCTCCTTTTACCCTCTTTACTGAGCGGGTTAGGGTGACTAGGGAAACGGGTGTGATAGGAAAAATGGTAACACGATACGGCGATGTTCGATTCCAATCCAAAAGCGGAGCTTCCAACCTCTTGCCCGGTTTCTTTCTTCTCCCTGCTATTCAAATCTCCCGATATGTTGGATGATAACCGTTGAGTCGTTAGTGTGCCGTCAGTTTGTCGCTCCGGGTTGCTTTGCTACAAGTTACTGACCTGGGGATTTTTGGCCTGCCCTGGATAGGAATCCTGCGGCTCCGTCCTGCAGCACGTTATTGTGTGTGATGTGTGGTGTGTGCGAGAGTTCCCCTTCCTTCCCTCACTTTCTTAGACCTTCCCTTCTCTCAATCTTTCTCACCCTTCCTCCCTCTCCCTACCCCCAACGCACCCCCTACCCCGGTACTTCTCTCCCGTAACCCTACGAAAAAGCTGGGAAGAGGTCACTCTCGGCAATGGAACAGAAAGCTCCTGTATGGTAGAAATGATGAGAAACAAACAAAAAAAAACAAAAGAGTTTCAAACACCGTAGTAAATAGGGTATAATGATGAAAACAGTAATAATTGGGACTCCCCGTTACCTCAAATGACAAAAGTCCATCCCCAGAATTGACCGATGAAATCGAACGGCCTGAGCGGGACCGCTAGTAATACCGGACTTTGGCGATTGAGACTTGACTTTATTCGTAGTTGGAGCTACTTGCACTTCTCGCAGGAGCCATGGCACAGATAACCAGTCGATCCTTTCTCCTCCTCTTCCCTCCTCTTCCCACTCCTCCTTCTCTTCTCTCTTCCTCGAAACGGTTCAGAATACAGCTTCTTCCCCCTGATCTTCGTCGCCGTGATGAGTAAAGAGCGGAAGCCTGCCGGAAGCTTCCTCGAGCGGACAGATAAAAAAAAAAGGTTAGTAAATAAATCGACAATGACAATTGTAATAATGAATCAATAAATCAATAAACCAATAAGTTACTTAGGGACGATAATCGTAATCAATCCCCGGTGTCTGCGCCGCTCAACCCCCCAAGTATTCCCCCCCTTGGTGGTGGTGGCCCTTGCACCCGTTTCGGGTTTAGTACTTTTAGTCCAGCGGGACCAGCAGGCAAGCAATGACTTCCCCTTCTTTCACTGGGGTTCGCGGTGAGAGGGAATGCCCCGCGTGGCGGTGCTGGAGCATTGACTTTGATTGATAATCTGGTACCGGCACCCGAGCACGGTACTCGAGTAGAGCCTGTACAGTACGAGCACCGTACCGTGGGTTAAGTCTAATATGGTACGGTAGTGTCACTGTAAGATTGGGGTGGGGGGGTGGGATCATGTGTGCTACGGTTTTATAGAGTACCGTAGTCGGGTTGAGCTGGGTTGGGATAAAGGGGAGACGGCCATTGATAATTGCGGTGACTGGCTGTTGCAGTATGGTACTGGGATGGGAATCAAACCTTCGGGGAGAGGAGGATGATCTATTCTACTGTGCTGTGCTCGAGCATACGGTAGTCGAATGAGGTTGACAGTCTCATGTGCCAATGCTGCGCTAGCAATATGAACATCATATCACTACTACCGGAAGGTCCCCTCCCTCTATAACCTACAAGTACTTCCACCCTACGGTAGCCCACCTCGACTACCGCACTGTACCTCCTAACTACGGTACTAATCCTCACTCACTCCCTTCCTTTCACAGCCTCACCTCATCTTACGGTACTCTACAAGCCAGTTCCATACTGTAAGTAGGAGTACTGCGCTCGAATACAAGAGGAATATGCTTGCTCATTAGAATTCACTGTCCGGGATAGGGGTACAACAAATTCAGCTCGGCCCACGGTTGAGGCAAAGGGATACACACCGCCTTGCTACGAAAGGCAACTATTATACAACGTCCTAGCATATATCTACTGCATTTGAGCACTACGTACTTGCGGTACTAGTCAGCGGCTGAAGAAACCCTCCCTCCGCCTTCCTTGCTTAGCAATGATGACTTTTTTTTTTTCCCTTCAAGAAATGAGGTCCGGTCCAACAACCCTCATCTGCTATAGATGAGCTCCCGAAACACATCTACCTCCCGTGAAGTGATGGGAGAATCACCATAGGAAGAGGGAGGTGAAGGGAAACGAGTCTCTCTTTCTGCTCCGACTTAAGTCCCACATTTATAGGGGCAAAATAAGGATGATGCATTTTGATATACGAACAAACCTGGAGCCATGACGTTAGCAATATATACCGGTAATCCTCAGGACTCCGTGCAGCATCATACTACCGGAGCACGGTACCGTATTCCAGGTAGAAGGTACGGTATTGTACATGGGATGAACCAGCGTTCGTTACGTGGAGAACAGACAAATACCACACAAATCAACAATTCCATGCTCTGCTTATTCCACCTGATTTTGTGATCCCTGTGGGATGGGATTTATATATACTGGTACGCGTCTCGACCCCGTACAGCATACCGGTATGTTTAACGTTAATAATTCTATTGTGTAAGCTTAAGCTAGGAGGGAGATACCTGCTCCAGGCACCGTGCTCAAGTCTCCGGATTGGAGTTGCTTTTTTTTTCTCTTGGTGCACCAGAGTCCAGACCACCTCCAAAAGCAATGCAGTGCCAGACTAGCCACTTGTATGATTGATAGATTGATCCCATGGAAAATCCAATATCCCCGTTCACCCCCGGATAGTTACTTGTATAGTGATGGTGCGCATCGTGTTATTCCTGTTCAGAATCCCCCGTTAATCACATGTGGGAGCGATAAAATAAACCCCCCCGCAGAACGATATGCGGCGCCCTGGACCTAAAGAGTTCGTAAGGTCATAGCGCTATCACTTTCATACATCACTCAACTTATCATCCTCACCCTCCCAATTACTGCCACTGGTCTCCCATCCCCTACCCACGGCGCCTAGCAATAATCTCAACCCACCGGTCTACGCTCCATCCACACAGCAAAGCCCAACCCAAACGGTACGGTGCCGCTTAGAGCAGTACTTGTACTAGTACAGTACAGTACCGGTGCAACTTCCACCACTCAAACCAAGTCAAACCAAACTAGCCCTTCCAGTAAATTTCTAGAAAAGGAGAAAGAAAGAAAGAATTCAGCCCTTCACCTAACCCCGACCTAGTTATGCACATAAACGCTGGCACAACCGGCCGACTGACCGACCATGGGATACACAGACAAAGTTGCACGGTGCAAGCACGGTGTGGTGCCTGAACCTACAGTACCGTTCTCGAGTGCTGCATTTGCACTTACAAGGACAAGGAGTGCAGCTTGTTTTATGCCATGTCGGCACATCTCTGTGTGGCACAGATTTCTTCGGTAAATTAGAGAAGAGTCTGGCCGTTCAGGGAGGATGCTGGTGATGATGTAGATGGAGGAGCGGGATCTTCTCCACTAGGAGAGTACCGTACCGTAATTTATTATAAACCGGCAGGTACAGTACTAGCATCTACTCGTACAGTATGTGTGATATGTGGGCTTTTCTTAAGAGGCTTCAACCCCGATCGACGGGTCGCCACTTACGCCAAGCAATGGCAGTCTCGGGTCCATAGTGCTCTAGGAGTGGCTGGACTGGACTGGACTTGACTTTGCTGCACCGTGCTTGCTGATGGATGCGGTTGCTGTGTCACCTCACGTATGATGCTGAAGATGCTGTGAGTGGTCTGCGGTAACTGCAAGCACGGTATCGGACGCACAAAATCCTCCGGTAGCCCGGACCAACGTGAGGATATATGATACAGTATTCTTGGGCTGTTGGACATAATAAGGTGCGGTACCTGTATGATAAGGTAATTAGAATACTACGGTACGCCAGTTGCCTAAGGGTAATATAATAAAAGGAAGTGAAGAGAGCAAGCGGAAGAAACAAGACCTCTAAGCCTTTCGCCCGTTACCCTAGTCATCTCACCCTGTATAAACTGTAGACAGGGTATAAGTATCAAGAAGACGGCATATTATGGTATTAATAGTACGGTACTGTACTACGATAGTGATAAACGTTCGTGATAATGCTTACCCCCCTCCCCCCACCGTCGAGCCTCTTCTTTCCCTCTCTCTCAGTGCCCGGCAGATAGGTCACCATGTCGCAAGTCGTATTTAAGCCGCATGGAACAACTGATGTTTCCTCACAGCAGCCTCTTTTGCCCAATCGTCCTTCCCCGTTGAAAGAAGGAGTCGGGGAGGTCCAGTCCAGTAAGGGGTGTTTAAACCTTTCCTCCCTTTCCCCCTTCCTCTTTTCTTTTCCCTTCCCTTCCTTCCATTCTAGTGGCTCGAGTTCAAATTGGCGATCCAAGCGCAAAAGACCTAGGCTCTGGGTGTTTGATTCAAGGCCCTTCCGAAGCCTTGCGACCTTACTCGAGTACAGTGCCAGCCACCTGAAAATGACCCTCTTATTCCCCTCGGCTTGCTCAACAGCACACGGGAAAGCCGGTGCCTTGGCACAAACTCATGTCCGTTCCCTTACTTGAAAACGCCCACCCTTCCGTTCTCAACCAATGCTCACTCGACAAAAGAATTAGAGACTATGATATAAAATTGAAGAGGAACTAATCCCAAGTGGTTCTATGGAGTTCATTTCTCTGTTGGTTGTCGATTTTCGCTGTGGGGAGGGTCGATTTCAGACGCCCGGCACCGTACTGGTACAGGGAAGAAGAGCTCCTCCCCTTACTTGGCTCACTCTCGGGGTGCACAACTAAGAATCGGGTCACCTTCGTCTCGGCATCGTATCATCGAAACAGCATAACAGGAAACCTTGGGGGGGGGGGCTAGGGGAAACCCTAGGGTCCACTCCAATCACCCGCATTTATGCGCCATCATTTTGGCACGGCAGATAATATATTATCGATTACTGTTACGAGTACCAATACTCGTGTGTGAAAATAGGGAGGCGAGAGTATTATGATACCAGTGGCTGTATCCAGGCTGAAGCTGGAGTTGTTTCTTGGTACTTCCAAATCCTGGAGCGGAAATGTCATTATTGGTGGGAATCTTCATCTATTCGAGCCCTATTCCACTTCATAAGTTCCATCTTTTTTACTCGCTTCCGGAGCTGCCGATGTTGGGCGCCCGTTTTCCTCTTTTCCATTTCTATCCCGAGGATCTTCCTGCAGTCGGCTGTGAGATTTGAAGGGGAAGGAAAAAGGAAGGGCTGGACGTCGTTGGATGATATCAACATCCTGTATGAGAATTTGATATCACTTGGCAGTTACAACCCATTCGGGCATTACGATTCCTGGGGGTTGTGGGCCCCGGCGTCTTCTTCCCGGGACAGGGGATTTTCCGATTCCCCAAACGCTTGGGAGAGCGCAAGGTCTGGCAAGATGTTACGGAACGGTTATTTGAGGTTAACCAGCCAAATATATCCCTGTCAGTTCCTATTAATGATTTCCCACCCCTGCACACTCGGGGGTCCACAATTGAGGTCCTTATTATACCCAGGTATTATTGGATGGGAGCCCTATTACCTCCTTCCCATTGACGGCATCCCAGTCAACTCAACCCCTTCTCTACTTCACAAGCAAGCCATTCAGGAAGCAGCTGATCGATCCAGCGTCTTTCAACGGAGATTTTCCGGTCCCCACAAAGTATGATAGCGTCGCGGATCGGAATCCTCGATCCTAGAAGCGCCAGTCAGCGGAGCAAAATGTGGAGCCACTGCGCTCACAGCTACAGTTGAAAAAAAAAAAAAAAAACTTATCTGCCGGAGCTAGTGCAGCATAAGGGCAGGCAATTTGGAACATCAGTGGAACCCGGCGCACACGACCTCATCTGGGATTTGCCAGTATCATATCAAGAGCTCACGCTTCATTGCCTAGCCACTGCTTCCAAGACACCATAGGAGTGAATATTATATAACGACCAGCCGAAAAAGAACAGGGAAAAAACACCCTCCCTCAATCATTCACTCTGTGCCAGTCAATCCCCCAGGGCAACCATTCAATGGGGCATTCATAAATCAGGCTAATATAGTTACTCTTTTCTCTTTCTCTTCTGCTTTTTCCTCTTCTTCTTCCTTTTGCTCCTTCAGTTTTCAAGTGATGCTCGCAAACTACACTTCCTCCCAGTTCTCCCGCTACCCGGACGGTTGTACGACAAAATGGGCCGATATCAGATAACCCGCCAGCCAGAATTTAAATCTAAAAATCCATCCACCAGTTCCCCCTTCTATCCTTTTCTTTCCTCTGCCCAAGCATAATGAAATAAACATAAAAATGAAATAAAAATAAAACCCTTCTCGTTTCCACGTAGTGGCAGTAACGCTAGTGGCAGCAGCTATTCCGTGCCGTCTCATTCCCAATTCCTACGTCCTGTAAGTGGTCTCCTGTAGGTTCTTTGCAGTGTGCCGTGGGGTCAGATCCCTCCCCTCTTACTTGTTTCCGCCCGGGTGGTGATTTATAATAAGACTGCTGTGGAACGCTGTCCGTAGTAACTTGCATAAGAAGAAAAGCAAGAGTTGAGTAAAAAAGAATAAAAAATATCTGTTGGCCCGTCATTGCATATTCTAGACGGAGCGGTAGAGTGCCAAGTGTGTGTGTGAGAAAGCAAGTGGGCGGATGGACGAAGCAGGAAGGAGCAAAGGATGGAGGCAGAAAGAAGGAAAGAAGGAAGGGACAGGAGAGGAAGAAATTTTTCCCGCAGGTATGTGAGGCAGACACGTATGTGATAGTTATGATACGGGAACGTATTCCCCTCTAGCACGGCGATATCGTTCATAGTATCCTCCTATCCCGTTCTCGAGTCCACAGCCTAACCTAGCCAGTATCCTTCCAACACCACTCTCGTGGATTCCACCACTCTCACCAATACATCCTCCGCAGTCCCTCAGACGGCTTCCTCCTCCTCCTCCTTGTGGGACGCTACCGCTAATCCTCCAACTGCCAACTGCTTCCCCTAACGCCGAGCGGTTCATGTATGATAAGTCCGCCTGCAGAAGGCCAGATTAGTGCGATCGTGCAGGAGATATATCATCATACAGCGACCGTTTAATATCATATTATCATACCCACTTCTCCACAAACAAAACAAAAAAAAAAAAAAAAAAAACAACTCCCAAACAGAAAAACGCAAGGACAACATCCCCCCACCCCCCAAAAAAACCTAGACCTTGGGGGGGCGTTCTCCGCTCGTCTTCCTTCCCTTTTCCGGAAATGTGTCTGACATGATACCAGCGAACGAATTGAAGTGTATCGTACAGTAGATACCACGATCAATTGCGTGATACTTCCCTTTTCCTCCTTCCTCCTCATCCTCTTCTCACCCACCAAAAAAAAAAAAACACCACTCCCCACATGAACAAACATTTCTAACCCAATAGCATGCACGCTTCACCAATTCCTTGATCGTCTTCGTCGTCCCTTCCACACCTGCTCCCCAACCATTCGGGAGCGCGTCCCCACAGGCCTTTTCGGCGTAACGGTCTATTGTCAATCACTTGGGTTGATTGGAGGGAGATTACGTGTACCTGCGCTCTGATTTTTTTCCGGATCTATAATTCCTTTGGAAGGTTGGCTTGGTCATGTTGTATCACTCGGTATCATGTTTTAAAGGTGTGTTTTTTTTTTTTTTTGATACTTGGGTATTTTTAGAGGTTAGAGAGTGTGTGGGGAGGGGGGGAACGTATATTAGTTTTTCTATTTTTTTATTTTTATTCTTCTTCCTTCGGGAGGAACAGAAGTCCGTGAGTCCTTGTAGATAGCAAGGCGGGTGATTAGTCGTGATTTGTGGTTTTGAGGAGTGTGGGGTGGGGGTAATAAGCTCACAGTTCTACCATAGATATGGATAGCCCGGTCGGTTAAGGTAATGATACGGAAATCGAAGTTGTACTATGATATAAACCACCGAACGAACCATCAGCCCCTATTCACTCACTCAATCATGTATGAGTACTGAGTTAAACACGATACCCCCCAAACCTACCAAACAAACACAACCCCAACCAACCAACCAATAAAAAAAAAAGAGAAGAAAATAGGTTTGCTCAGCCAAACATCCACCGCGACTCCACAAAATCCAAAAGGTCTGACCAGAACCCAAGAATGCGGGACAGCCAGAACCCATACATATCATACCTATAATGATAACAATAAGCGGACGTGGCACGCACGCAAGCACGTACGAGTACAAGTAGGATAAAACCAAGGGTATCACACAATATCGTACTCCAAATAATCCCTCCAGTTGTTACCTAAAAAAAAAAAAAAAAAAAAAAAAACACACCCACACACAGAAATTCATCACCACCAGAGTGATAAATCGTGACTTCGCACTTTGAAATTTTTGAGTTTTTTCCCAGTTCGGTTCCAGCGCTTCGACGATTGTTTACTGATTATTATTTCTTTAATCCTTATCCATCGGTACTTGTATGATTACTACTATGATAGATACTCGTGGTGGGTGTGATTACTTATATAGCTCGACATAGTTGAGCGTGGGTTTTTATACGAGTAGGTAGTGTAATGTATATACGGTGCTACAGTGATCACGGTCGACGATTCGCGCGGCGGGTTTGCGTGCGGGAATATGGTAGGCCGGGCGGACACTTGATCCGGTTCGACCCTTTTTTACTACGATAGTAGTAATGGTACTGTGAACATAGATATCGAGCCTGTAAGAGATCCTGCAATGGCGATGGGGTGCTGCAGTCCAACCCAACCCAACCACCAAGGCGAACAAAAAAATCTCCCAGTATTCGTCGTCGTCCTTGCAGAACGCTCTATTATTATTATTATTATTATACCATCTCCCTATCCGCATGTAACCTCGGTCAAAACCATTCAATAATTCGTCCGGGACCGACTCCCCCCCCATCACTGTATCCCATCCTAATTAAACGCGAGCGGATACGTATACAACAAACATCAGACCACAATAATATCACACGAATATCTATCTAGCTATCGTACCAAAACTTTTGCCAGCCTGCCTGACCCCCCCTCACCCCCCCTCCCCATTCATAGTGTTCTATATTTTCTATATTCAACCTTTTGACCTTTTTTTTCCTGCACGTCGCATGCCGGGTTCCCAGGTGGTTGGTTGGTTTCGTTTGATAGTACTTGTTACTTCTTGTATCATGAGCTCGTTTCGATTCATGCGTGCAGGCGCCGAAGGGGGCGCACGTAAGGTATAACGCTGCCGATTAATTGTATGACGAGAAAGGAGAAAGCAATGCAAAAGCAGGACAGGACAGACAGAAGAAAACCCGGATCCTTTCTTTTTCCTTTTCTTTTTGTCTCTTTCCTTCCTTCCTTCTTCGGGGAGGAAGGAAGGAAGGAGGGTGTGCGATAAGTTCTGTGTTATTACTCCCGGTATTTGTTGGTGAGGAATAAATAGCATACGAGTAGAGAGAGAGAGGAAGGAAAGGAAGGAAGGAAGAGCTTGGCAGGAGCAGGACGGGTTGGGTGGGTTGGGTAACTAAGTGATATATTAACCGTTGTACTCGTAATACCGGTAACCATATTATGTGGCGGTTTTTGATATGACTGGTAGAAGTGGGCTCAGTAAAGTGCAGGCGGACCAGGAAGGAAGGAAGGGCACGGTATCTGTACGAACGGGGGTTGAGAGATTTTGCTTTTACCTTCGGCGCGGTAAACTAAGGTACAATTACTTGTACAGTGCAGTGCAGGGGTCAGGGATAAACTGATGGTTCGGTGCATAACTGAAATCTCAGTGACAGAGAAGGATACTCGAGCACAGTACCAGCACACCAGAGAAACCAGGAAGATATCAATCTACCCCCTCCTGTCCCAGCCAACGCTAAAGAATGGGTATGTGTTGGTTGAGGTACTTGTACCTGCCCCCCCTCCAATTCGATACATCTATCAAATACCGGTGATCCTTCACATCTTCTTGTCGAGCAATGGAAGGTTTGAATCTGCAGACGAGCTGGTTGCGGCCTACTACCAATTTTGACCAAAATCATCAGCACCCCTGCTCCCCCCACATGTGCCACTTTTTTTTATGCCTGACCCTTGTAATTTAGTTGATCGAGATGACCACAAAAGCGATAGCGAGCACAGCACACTATTCGAGTAAAGGAACCTGTGCGGTACCGGTACCGGTAGTTGATGGTCTAGGAAGGGAGAGGGGGGGGCACCAATCGTACGTTTATTATGAGGTGCTCCAGATCCGAGGCAACCCCGTCGAGCTAGTGCTGGAGCAAGCAACCGAGTGATATCTATGACCCTAGTCTGGCAGTCAATCAGTCAATCAGTCAATCAATCACTCTGGTTAACATGACTCCAAATCAGCCCTACACCATCCTCGCAAGTAGTGCACGGCGGTATGGTACCGGTATTCGTACTCTCTCCCTTCCCCCAATGCCAATTCACCCGTTCATTCCAACCGCTATCCCTTAATCTGCTGGCAGATTCCGCAGCTTTTTAGAGCGGTTAATGGCCTTAGGTCAACCTTCAACCTAAGAGCTTTACCAAAGGTAGCATTGGCCGAGGATCTCCTTTCGTGACGTTACCCGTGCTTGCAGAAAACATCTCCACGCTTGCCACACTTGAACAGTTTCTAATCCTGGAGTATACTAGTTCGAAAGTGACATACTCGAGTATGATACTGTACTCGTACAGACGAAGGGTTCATATCAGCCCTCTCCCCTAATCGAAACAATGGGTGAGGAAAGGAAAGTCCCCACCCTACCGCACCTCCATACAAATTCAGAAAAAATAAAGTCTCAATCCCCTACTCGGGTACAGTACTCGTACCTACTCGAGTACCGTGCACTCGCCCCCCCCCTCTCGCCCCACTTCCAACTCGCTTAAGACCCAGATCTCGCTCGTCGGGAAAAGAGGAAGGGGGAAAGTAAAGTGGAGAAAGTGAGAGGAAGGAGGAGGGGGGGGGGGGGTGTGGTATTACGATAGGGGAGGTACCGTAGGCAGGTAAAGAGGAAGGGGGAAAGAGAACAAAACCGGGTTGCTGGCCCCGTTTTGGAATCTGCTCTCCGTGTCATACAAGCGTACAAATTGCTTCTGGTATTCACCACCGAGCAGGATAAGTCAAAGTTGAGTTTCTAAACGCGATGTTTGCTCCCGAAGCAAAGTGATTCGCCCAGGCACCTCAGTTGCGTGCGGGTGTATGCGTGAGCACACGCACGCACGTATGGGGTTGTCTGTGTGACTGGGAACGAAACGAAACCGGTTCGAGGGTACAGTGCAGCACAGTAGGGGGGGGTGGGGGGGGGTGGATGTGGTGATCCGGGATTTCGAATTTCAAATTGGGTTCAAGTTGATGGGGTGGCGAGTTTTTATCATGTACGAGTACTCGTACTGTATGATAAAGGTGGAAACGGGAGGAAGGAGGGAAAGGAGGAAGGAGGTGAAACCGCAAAAAGGCGAGAAAAGAGGGTGATTATCGTGTGTGCTATGTGCCGTACAGCACTGTATGACACTCCTCCTCCCTTTTTTGCTCAAGGCCAAATCTACATGCGGTATTGGTCCTTGATCCTTCCTCATTTTCCTGCGGAAGTGGTAATTGCACGGCGGAGTTATCCTATCATGCTGGCAACTAAGCAAGTGAACACAAGTGAATAAATAAACAAAAAACGGTCGTCAAGCATACCGCACGGGTCAGGCAACCCGCTAAAAAAAGAAAAAGATTCACTTAGCCGCTCTGTCTCGGCATCTCTGTTTTCGTTTCAGTCTTCCACCTCCTCTGCTCTCGAAAATTGGTCGCAAGCTCGTGCTTTCTCGCTGCAGAAAGATTACCTTGAGCCAACTTAATCACTTGTAACGCTTGGGGGGGGGGGTCAATTGACCTGGTATGATAGCTCAATCCTTCATGACCTTTTTTTCCATGTACCACTCAAAATACCAGCAAGCAAAAGCAGGCAGACAGGCGCCGTACAGTACTCGAGTATGCAGGTCTGATAAACCCAAGTACCTCGCATCCTTAAAACGTTAAAAGGAAGGGAGGAATACCGGTACGGCGCTATCTAAAAACCAGCAGACAATCATATATTCGCTAGCACACACCCTGGATTTGGTTTGAGTTATCTCTTATCATAACCTTGCGTGATATGTCCTGCGATACCGTTCACTCGACAGGTACTGTAGTACAGTACTCGTACTGTACGGTAGCCCTTCCGGCGCAGCGGGATATCCATTTAACCCGCTTGTAAAAAAATAAATAAAATAAATAAAAAAAAGGCATGCGCACTTCTCGCTGTTCGATTAGACTACCTTGGAAATTCTGCAAAAAAAAAAAAAAAAAAAAAAAAAACAAAAAAAAAACCCAATTTAGGCTCTAAGCAAGTACGGCATTCATTCCAATTCCAATCGAGCCTTCCGACCGACCGACCGATAGTTTAGTGGAAGCGACTTCGGCGAGCCGGTTAATAATTTATTATGGTGCAGCGCAGCGCAGTACAGTACAGTAGCGTGGATCGTCCAGCGACGGACGGGATCCGTGAGGTTCTTCGCGCTCGCTCGCGCGCGCATCTCGAGGAAGGATATCGAATTTGGAAACAAGTTATATGATTCAATTAATATCTAACTTTATGTCACTCGGTGCCCCTGTATAAACAAAAAAAGAAAAAAAAAACGGCCAGAGAGAAATGCAGGGAAAAGGTAAATAGCGTTACAGTAACACATAAAAGTACAAGTACCCGGGGAGAAATGTTTTTTCGTGCAAGAACAGGGGGGATAGTTTAACCAGCAAAATGAGCCCGTCTCGCACGAAAACATCCTCCCTCGAGTATATATCATACCTGCACCGGTATCATAAGGCCGTTGTTAAAAGGGATTAGGGGGGGGGGAGAGGAAGGTATGATATGCAGAAAGACAGGGTTTCTTTATAGAGGATCATGACCAAGACCAGAAATTCTTTTAAAAAAGCAGTTAAAAAAGCAGTTAAAACCACCACACTTTTGCCAGTTCTGGAAACAAGGACGGAGGGCCACATCAAGCGCCCGATCCGCTCGAGCAATCCTCTCTCGACAAGTGCAGAGAGATATTGTAGCCACCCGAAATCTATGATACGAAACGCAATTCTAAACCGTCCGGGGGAAAAAAAAAAATAACAACCCATCATGAAAACCCTCAGAATAAGTTATGGGCTTTTGATCTCTCGGCCTTTACCTGGCTCCTCGGAGATCGGGAAACCAAAACTACTCGTATCGTACTTGGATGATAACCCATGACTTCGTAGCGTTGCCATCGCCTTTTCCGCAACCCCGTCGATCCACGATCCCACTTTACCGTAAAGACATCTACGAGATCTTGAATCAAGGGAAGGGGGGCACCACTGACGAACTTGATGGATTGAAGGGAACCACCCGACATAAGTTAAGGGTGGAAGGAGGAGGAGGAGCATTTGACGAGTTCACGAACTTTTCATCCCCGTACCCGTACCGTACTCGTACACACACACGGAGAACTCGGGAAGTGGAAATCTATTTTACGACTTTTTTCCAAAGATTGATTGCCAACACCAACCTACCGTACTCGAGTTATCATAGGGAAAACCGGTGACGTAGATTTACCGCGCCTAACAGGAGCTAACCTCGCCGACCGAGTACCGTATTCCCACAAAAAAACAAAACATACCTATGATACTGGATTCCCTACGATAAACCGGGAAGAACATCATCAAGAGGGTAAAAGCCGAAGGGCAAAAGCCGAAGGAAAGAAGAAGAAGAAAAAAAAAACCAACACCAGAGTGAGTCCTCGTGATGCCATCTCCGTCATTCACAGTTAGACTATCTGTGTCTGTGTCTGCCCCACCAAGCATCGGACAACCGTAATTCACTTTCCTGCCCAAAGCTCAACAACAACAACAACAACAAAACCTCCAGCCAGGTATGATAGGTCTTTTGCTTCTCTCACTCGCCAAATCGCTCCAATCCAATTGATGGATGGGGCAGACGGGTTAGGGCTTCGAGTCTCAGGTTAGGTAATGCGTAGAAGTGATCATCGTCGAATCGGCTTGGCTTGGCGTGGGGAATGACATGATGCGGTATACCGATATACCGATAACTTGTAAAAGTGCGAGGGTTTTGAAAGTTGATTTCGCATGCAATACCGGTATGGGATGGAGTATCATAGATTGTGTCATGTTTACGAGGTTGTGGGGGGGTTTTTTGTTTTAATTGTGAAATTGATGGATAAATTTCCCGAAGGTTGCGAAGGAGGAAGGGTGGTGGCATTTCATCGGGCCCGTACTGAATGAAAGTTTCGCTCTGAATTCCCGAGTGGCTTGAGCTTCTGCCGGAAAAAACAATATTTCGAAACCATCCGCCCGCGAGTAGCCCGCTGGGAAATCTTGGCGTTTCCTAGGCTTGAATTGTGCCATGATTTCCGGATGCCATTGTCCCCTATCTAGTCTATACAGCTTAGTGATGGGAAGAAGTACTCGTACTGTAACGGCGGTACAATACAGCTACGATACTTGTACCGGTAAAGGAATTCAAAGCTAATAGGATGATGTTGAATGCACCAAGATAACTCAAGGTGGGGGGATAGAGGTTAGACAGACAGACTGCACAGCGAGCACCCAATACCGGTACGGTTGGCAAACTGTTCACCTATTGGCACCCGCCAAACAATCCTTGTTGTGCAACGAGGTCATGGCCTCAGTGGACTACGGTACCGTACGAGATGATACTTGTCCAATCGATCAACCCTTCCAAAGAGAAACAAATCCCTTCGATGTCTTGAACAGACGCTCAGGGTTTCTCACCCATACATTTAATGTTTCTCCTCGCCCTGGACAAGTTGATATATCAAAATCACGAGCTCAACCCCCCCCCCCCAATCAGATCACTTGATTTGCTGCTACCGCACCGCGCATGCAATCCCCCCTTCCCTCATTTCCCAACCGCCGGAGGAGGCAGAGGAAGAAGCAGAAGGGAGGGAGGGAGGGAAAAAAACAGTGATTGTACGAGTACTCGCACCTACATAAACGTGACCCCATCACCGCAGAGTGCAGATAGGTACTTGTACAGTACAACGGGCGATGCGATGCAACAGGTACGGTAGTGCTTTACGCTGCTTGTACAGTACTTGTACTTTGCTCGAGTATGCAATGCCATATATGGTATGCATGGCATACATTACAAGTAGTCTACATCATCGCCGCACGGGAATTTGATGGAAAAAATCAAGAGATCGTGGTCGGGTACTGTAGGTGATAGGGCAAATCGATTGGACTACGGTACCGGTGCTTTAATTGCGCTTGTGCCCCTCCGCGTTTTCCGGTTATCGTGGGGAGCATGCGAGATGGCTCTTTTCACCTATTATCCGTGCTTGCGCGCAAACTATGTTATGGCGCAATGGATATCGGATTTTGCTGTGTTTTTTTTTGGTTGATGTGCACTATAACTTAATTTGCGCCCAAGCATGTATGTATGCTGGTTATTGGTTGGTGGGATGGTTAGGGTAACGGTACGTACAGTGCCGGTAATTACGTACAGTACTCGTACAGGTACGATGCTGTGCTTTGGTCTGCTGTGATGGGGATCATTTCTTCTTCTTCTTCTTCTTCATGCCTTATGTGATTATGGCTCGCAGATTTGCGATGGTGGTGAGGTCTGCTGGTAGGTGTATTGGCCGTACCGTGTCTGGTGCGTGGAGAAGCTGGCATCGTGATATTGGCATTGCGTCCTGGGTCAAGCTACTGATATCACGAAGACCCCAGAATATCGAACCACTGCTGTACAAGTGCCGGCAATACCGTAACCTCATCTCTTTCACACACGTGTTTGATTCACCCAGGAAGATAAATTAAAGGTTCCACATTGAAAAACGCCATTCAAACAGAACAGAGCTCGTACACGAACTCCGTACTCACACAAGCAACTGTACCGGTACCGTACTGTCATAGCGAGGTACTCGGGTACTGTTATATCCACCGCTCACGGTCCTCAATGCGGGTCTGGCTGCAGCGCCATCATACAAGTATTGTATTGGTCCTTGTACGAGTAGACTATGTGTACCGCATCCCGCAAGAAGCACCCGAGAACACAGCCACCCAACGAGCGAAAAAAAGCCCTTTCATCTTCAGATACCGTACTCTACGCCGGATACGAGTATCGGTACTTGTACGTGTACAAAATGGAAAAGGGAAGTTATTCAGCCCCAGCAGCACACAGCACTTTTCAAAGAGATGTACTCGAACTTGTAAAGAAGAGGAGAGAGAGAATAAGGGGGGTGGGGGTAAACCCACCCGCTCTATACCGTTCATGGAGTACTTGTACGATGCCGGTGCGAGTACTAGTACCGGTACTGTAAATGAGATTGACTTTCGATCAATGTGATCTGAATGAGTGTGGAAGGGAAGGAAGTTGACAAAGCTACCATGGTACAAGTATTTGTGCTATCACCTGGGTGGCCCGAAACAATCAAATTCGTCGTCCCCAGACGCGCTGAGGCTGGGTTCGACAAAGTACAGTACTCGAAAACTTGGTCGGAGGTCGGATTTTCGGTGCCTAAATGACTCAGCACTCTTGGCGAGTTTAAATATCCTCAGCAAATCACAAAGTTCAAATTGCTCCAGGACGCGCCTAGCCGGCTTGACGGCGAATTTGATTGTCGCAGACAAGACAGCCCAAGGGATAGCTTTGGCCAGGGCCAGGGGAGAAGGGATAAGTTGAGGGAAAACCTTCTCAACACCATAAATTTTAGTTAGTACTCGAGTGCAGGTACAGTACAAAAGATTTGAATACCGGCACCATCCTTGGCCGAGGGACAGGCATGCAAGTACCGTCCGAACGTTTCACATACCGGTACCGCAGCAGCGAACAACCAAAACCCCCACGCATGTTCACTGTCACGGAGGGCTGTGAATCTTTTTTTCTATTTTTTTTTATTTTTTTATTCAGAAGCCCTCCGTTTAGTTAGGGCTTGGCAAGCCACTGAATTCAGTGCCCCGTGAATGCTATTCCGCAGCGCCCAAAACACCAGTTCTCGAGAAGGTCCGCGGCGTACCAAGCACCCAAAATATGATACCGTTAAGCGAGAATACCGTACTCGAGTACGCGTACATATGGATGGAGACTTCAGACCACAGATAGTTTTAAAAAAACAAAGGGTCGCTCACAAATAAGTTTCTTTTTTTGGTGGTACTAGTACAGTGCACTCCCGACCAGCAGTATCCAAAGGGTTTCCACCAAAATGCCATGGTAGCAAAAAGGTGCACCGATAGGCCAAGTGTTTTAAAGGACGGAAGGGAGAGGGAAGGGATGACAGCCACTGGTTGAGGGACCTTGTACCACCCCATTCTGGAAGAAAACTGTATGGAAAGTAGTGATTTGCAGGTACCGCGTGCAGCCGGGCCAGGACATTCGTTGTTGATTCCGGGGCGGTGTCAACGTTGTTTTGGAGATGGGCGGGAAGCGGGGATTCGGTACGGTAATTGTACGGGAGTGGTGTATTGGTTTGATATAGCGCTGTGGTGCGGAAAGAGTTTGTCGTGCGGGGCGATGGCCTAATAAGTGTCGCTGTCGGGATGATGGTTGTAGATCGGTTAATAGAGAATACTGGCAAGTGGAAGGGAAAATGTGGAACCATAGCCCTATCTCCTGGACTGCTGAAACTCTGGAAAAAGTTCATGCCACCCCTGTCATCGCCCAAACCCAAGGGTGCTTTGGGTGACCTCTGTATAGTAGTTCTCATAGGTCTCGGCGTACCTTTCGTAACGAGCCGGTCCGGAAGTACAGTGCCGGTATGCACAATTGCGAAGTTCTAGTGACTGCTGTAACAAAAGTGTTTCCCAAGAGATACTGCTAGCGCCCTGGTGAGCCTTGAACCGCAGAAATACTCGTACCTCGTGTGCGGTACTTCTGTTCTGACACGGACAGTGCCGCACGGGTACCGGCACTCTATACCAAACATTTTTCAAGGTGATAATATCGATACGGTAGCCCAGTACGGTAGTCTATGCTTTTAACCCTTCGTTCGTATCGCCGAGTTTCAAAGGATTTTAGCTCGAAAACTGGAGGAACACTTGGCTCGAAGGGGGGGGTATAGCTGAAGAATTCCGATGGGTGACCCGGCCAATACAATGCACGTTTCTGACCCAGAGGATCCATGGAGTATGATATTTGCCTGAATAGGAGGTGTTATTACCCATTTTAGGTGGAACGTGGTCTCGACTGCGGTTCCGCTAATACAAGCGAAGGTACAATACAAGCACCAGGCAATATGTTTTCGCACACACCAGTTTGTGACCCGCCAGTTTTTAAGGATTTTTTGCTGGTAAGCCACATTGGTGTGTGCGAAAACATATTGCCTGGTGCTTGTACGGGAAAGGGTCCATGCTCATTTCGTTGGCTTGTCACTCGCACAGTACGGAGTAGATATCGCGGCTGGATACTCGAGTACGATATTGTGGGAGACCACTTCTGGTAGGGTGCTGAGGGGAGCCTTCTTCCTCAGTGATCGTTAAAATTGATTATGATGCGGTGAAAACTGGAAGAATTGAGAATGCCCACTTTGGATTGAGGGGGAAAGAGAAGGTGGCGAAAAGATTCTCCCTCAGCTACGAGTAGCTCAAGCCGGGTTGGTCGATAGTTAGGATACCCCCCCAGTTGAAGCGGGTGTGATAAAAAGAAAGATACAACAAACTTTATCCCACGTCCTAGCGTGATTCTCGATTATTCCTATTTTTACAGTATGGTACAGGTACAAGTACAAGTACGAGTACTGCACAGAGGTCTAAAACTGGCTGCATCGCGCTCAATCCAGTATATTATGGTCACGACAGTTGTCGAAGCGATTGGTGAGTCCCACAATATCGGTACCTGCACTCGAGCGCTTGCAATTTTCCCCCGCGATTCCACGCGTCCGATAAAACCACTTTCCTAAGGATGCTGACCGGAACTGCGCTCGAGTACTCTACTGCAAGGACTGGAATACAGTAATTGAGAGTGGCGCCAAGATGTCAGTTTAAGGTGAGGCGCATGGAAAGACCGGAAGTTTAACGGATAAGAGTGACTCAAGACTTGACGCAAGTGGTCTTGCGGGACCCAAGTTTCTCGAACTCAGCTTGTGATGTTATGGATATGAACTGAGTGGCAGAATCAATAATCGAAACCAAGAAGGAAAAGGGGAGAGGGAAAAAGAAGAGTGGAAAAAGAGGTCACGGAGCTCAGATATCAGATATCAGAAACAAAACTTTCTCCTGAAATTTTTTGTCTGGTGAATTGCTAAAGGTACAAGATATTTCAAGAATAAAGATTTCAATAAAGATTTTAAAAGGCAAAACCTATTAATATGTTGATAATAATATTTTTTTCTGTTATGATACTATCATACCATAAAAACTTCAGTTGAAGAAAAATATACTAATAATATTATAATATTATTATTGGAGAATTCACCTTTTCAGCTAAGAGGAAAACACCACAAACCCAATCCTGAGCTGAGACAAAATAATTTAAAATGGATTTCAATATTTATATGCTATGTTTAAGTATTGTAGTACGAGTATATATTTAACTTTCATACTAACTAGATATCTGCTAACTGAATTCATGAGATCTAGAAATTATACAAGGAAATAACGTGAAATGATGAGAAAAGAATACAGGTAGCATACATAAACCTGTTAGAACGAGCTGAAACTGATATTGCGCAAAAATCTTGGGATGGCCAACCCTTACGAGTAGATTGACCTATTCGCGCCATCCGCAGTTCTTATGATATCATTAGAAAACTGCCGGTGTGCCAATACTAGTACCGAGGACAGAGATTCCCAGAGACCATCTCCCTCCTCATCGCTACTCGGGCATCATAATGAGGAATCCCGGAGCATTATTTATCATTCCGGCAGTAACATTACCGCACCATGCTTGTAGGGCTCGGCTGCTATCATCCTATCCTATCCTAATCTCCAACCGAAGAAATAGGAAATCAAAGAATCAAAACTGCAGGGTCGTCGATCCAATGGCCGGCACCTTGATGAACAATCCCATCCATCCACCCATCAATTAATTTATCATTGAAACCGCAGAAGTCGAGCCAAGCGAAAGAGAGACAAAATGAAATGATATGATACGTTACCACACATCACCCGGCCACCTTCCACATGCACAAACGGCTCTTCAAAGCTTACTCGAGTCGTCCAGAGGCAATTCGTTACCCCATTGTTGGATAAGGTGGTGGAACACGCTCCACTCCACCGCCGTGCCGTACCAACCGTAACCAAGGAAAGGAATTTGCTGTATCACACCAGACGAGAGGGTGAATTAGGGCTTTTCCGTTCCTTTTTTTTCTCCTCTCTTTCTCTCGCCAAAAATGCAAGCATGTCCAGACGTTTCAACTCCACTCGACCCCTCCCTCCCTCCCTTCCGTTCCGCGAGTCGAGTCGACGTCTGATCGGGCGCGGGGATGGGAGGGGAATGAGAGGGGGAGGGGGAAGGCGAGCTGTTATCATATCGAATGGAATGTCTCGCAGGGAAGGAAGAAAAGAAGGAAGGAAGGAAGAGCATGACTGCCCCATCGGACTACCTAGCTAGGTAGGTACTTGTAGGTGGCGGAGCCAAGCGAAGCGAAGGAACGAAAAAAAGTGAGTGGGTGGGATGGACGGACTTTGTCTGATCGCGAGCCACAAATGAGACCGTGCGCGGTTAGTGGGTTGGTGTGTGTGAGGGATTGATGGGTGGATGGATGGATGGATGGATTAAGGGTTTGGAAAGGGTTGAGCCGAAGGGTCCGCTGGATGCAACTGTTTTTCTTGGGTTGGAGATGGTGGGCTATCACAAGAGGGCCGTTGGGTGGATGACTATCATAGCAATGAGTGTGGTTGCAGGTTTTTTTTTTTTTTTTTTTTTTTATTTTTTGGCGGTTGTTGGTTTTTTTTTTTTTTTTTTTTTTTAATTTTGAACTTACGCTAGCGCTTGGATTTTGATCGCTCCCTTTCCTATGATGGTTTGGTCAAGCTGCTCTACCGGCACTCGTGGTGAATGAGCCAGATATTCATTACACACAATACTAGTAAGTTACTGTGGTCCAGGAGACATGTGGTTGAGGTAAATTACCGGTCTCATTCCACCACTCGAGTATTCCCCGCGGCAAGATGCCAAAGCCAAAAGCTCTTGAGAGTCATCCTGCTACGCTCCGCCCCACCACAGCCGACCTCTTCTTCCTTCAAAATACCAACAGTTGCCACAATTGACCTCGTGGTCTCATCCAGCTGTCTCTCAATCTCTGGCTCGAGACAGTTTTGTGCGTTGGAAAGGGGAAAAAGAAAGAAAAAAGTGAGGGGCGAATTCTCCACGATCTTCACCACGCAAGATCTCCACCACAGTCTATTTTCAAGTATGATAACTCCCGAATCCAACAGCAGGTTGGAAATAATAATAGAGCCTTTTATTCGTTTGTCTTGTTGAATCCGTCATAAATTGGGTGGTGGTGGGAGCATTATTTATTTCTGTTTCCCGTTTATCCTGCCATGCTGTGTGTGCTCTAAGACAAGCAGCTAGACTAGAGAGCTACGAGTAACACATCGACAATTCTGTGCTCGTGCCTCCGCACGAAGGATTGGCACCCTTTTGGAAGCGTCGGACCCGTATGATACTTTGGAGAGGGCGCAAACGGGTTTTGCCAATTAGCTCGGAAACAACGAGCAAGCCAGGGCAATAATAAATAAATAAATACTCGTATCATACCGGTATGGTAGGTACAGTACCGGTACTCGAGTAAACAAGCTATCATCTAACTATCAATGCTCGGAAAACCCAAATTCTGAAACGCAAGCAAGGACCGTTGTGCGAGCAACGCGAGCATTTCTTAGCATTTCGACCACCCTGACTGTAAATAAGAAGAGGTAAGTAACTTAAGGCATTGCCTTATTTGCCTTGCAGCGTGGCCGGCCGACCTCCCCACCCCCCGTCCATCCACCCGTTCACTCAGCGACCAGAACAAAAATGGTTCACTCGAGTTATGCCTGAAAAGCTTGGCTAACACAGATAAAGTGGATCCAGCCCTCCCCCCCCCTAGCCAATAATGTTCAAACTCCACACACACACGCCCGGAGAAGGGTTGCAGGGTAGGTGAGGTTAATCCCCGGAAGGGCAAGGAGGAGGAGGATGGGTAAAAAGAGGTTACCGGTAAAATGAAGAGGTCGTTTAATGTTCGGCTGGTGGTGGTGTTGGTGGTGGTGTCGGTGCCTGGGAAGGCAGAATGGAAAAGTGAATGGCTTCTACTTCCAGACACAGACCTGGCAGCAGGCAGCAGAATGCTCTACTCGTACAGTGTATTGCCTGGGGTAATGGATGGACTTTGGCTACAGGTTAATCCCTTAATAACCGTACGGTCCTCTGCTCCGCGGTGGGTGGGCGCGCCACAGTACCTTATTGTACTAGTACTGTTAGGCTCAAAATCTGGTTTGTAGATTTTTGAAGTCCTCTGAGTTGTTTTACTTTAAGTTAGAGAGAGATGTTGTTTCTTTGGGGTTTTTTATTTTCTGAGAGTGAAGTGATAGGGCATGTGTGGAGGAAGGGAAAAGTTTCTCTCTGTATGTAGGGAGATTTCTCCACCTGTCTTTTGAAGTAGCTAGGGAACCACGAAACAACGAACTCGAACTCCACGAAACTGAAACGAACCGAACTAGTCTTAGTGTGCAAGTGAAGTACACCTCGCGATAAGACTTCTCCTTGAGAGTGCAAGGACCGACTGATACAAATTCTGTGAAATTGGTTTTCCTTTATTTTTCTCTTCTTTCATTTTACTTTCGAACCATCCGAATACGAACCTTTTCACCTTTTCCTCAGACCCGAATAATCCTTTTTTCAGTACGCGTACAAGTACCATATGGTCTGGTATGGGAATTTGTGCCAAGCGCGAGAATTATTGTTGAAATTTAATCATTGAATAATATGATACAAGTACTTATCATACTCGTATCATACTTATCATACTGTGATAGCGCTTGGAACTATTTTGCCGGATTTACTCGTACCAAACAGTGCCCCTGTGGAAGTGAATGAATACCGTATTGTGTCCACAGCGTTCGAGTCAGCAGCCAGCATGAGAGACGAACTTTTCTTTTCTTCTTTCCTATTTATTTTTATTTTCTTTCTTTTTTCGATTCTCACTTGCTTTTTCCCACCTTCGCGTTCAACAAGAATCGGTTGGGAAAAAGAAACGTTTATCATACTGGTAGGGTAAGGATTACCTGTACAGGTATTACTGTAACTTGTACAGTACTAGTACTGTATTGTAGGTAATCGGCAATTTGGGTTACCGAATTAGGTGTATAAGAAGCGCCGTGGTTGGTTGGCCTTTCCCATTTCATGAACCAGGGACATGGTGCGAGACAGAACTTTGGGCGTTGGGATTTTCCTGATCTTTGAGTTCCCCCTTCTTCTGGGTACAATATTTCTTCCATTTTCTCCCCGTTTGAGGGGGTAACGATAGACTATTGATGCCGATGATAAGTTAATATCTTGCCCTTTCCCTAATGTTCATGTTCCATTGCCGCACTCGTTCGTGTTGTGCTTGCGGTACCCTATGATGAAGCTTTCCGGGGCGCATGAGTACGAGTACCGTACCAAATGGCCAAAGCGAACCGGGGAGTGGTGCTCGGTCAGTTGTTTTGTGACATACGGTAGATGGGAGACCAATGGTTTTTTTTATTTTATTTCAGCTCGAATAGAGCAAGCGCACTTGTATGACATGGGGAAAGTCGGGAAGGATGGATGGCTCAAGAAAAACGTGCGATTGCCGTGGCCTGAGGCAGGTATAAGCCGAAGAAATCCCAAAGAAATGAAGGGAGGGAGCCAGAACTAAAATGGTGTGCCAGAAGCCCAATCGGTAAATTTAAATCGCCTGGGACAGGTAGTCGATAGGGAAAAAAAGGAAAGAATTAATGGGGGGGAAAAAAAAGGAAAGGGAAAAAGAAACATCAACGCAGCCAGCCAGAAATGGAGCCTGGACACCCAGAGCGAGTCCTCAACCGCTGGTGACCAGTGACCACGGTTACCACTCAAAGGGCTCTGGGAAAACGGGTCAGACCTTTAACAGGGAACCGCTTGACGGAAAGAGAAGGCCAACCCCCCCACCACGAACCACACACCAAGGTCCCACACACCCAAGATGCACTTGAAAGCGCCAAGCTCCAATCAGGGGGATATGCTGGTCCCCATCCCACGCTCTGGGACTGGGATCTGTAGGAGTCTTGTTCTTGCCGGTTTCTCATGCACCTCGCTAGTTGTTTAATATCTCTCATCCTTCTTCGAGCTCCGTTGTGCGGTCTGGGGGCGGTTGAGGTGGAAGTGAGGAAGTTAGAGGGAGGGAAGAAGAGTGAGCCTGTGGTTTTGCGAGGAGCGAGACTTGGTGTGTGAGATGTGAGCAGTTAACTGGTTCAATCCTAGTTCTTTGCGCCGGTAGCTACGGTACTCGAGCAGCTGGACCGGGAATTATCATGCTTGTACGTCGTACTTGTACCTTCTGTCCCCAATTTCCATTTTTTTCTTTCATTTTTTCATTTTTTCTTGCGGGCATGGGGAGCAGAAGGCAGAACCCATAAGCAGCAGCGGGCAGAGCAGGAAGGGGAGGGATGGGGGGCGAGATACATACACTCCACACGTCTGTGGCCAACTGTTGGTGGAGCAACGAAAGCAATGAGTTACAAAAACAGAATCAAGGCAGTTAGGAGTGGAGCAATATCCGCCCTTGTTGTTTCCGTGTAGAAAATATGTAAGAATAATTACCGTACCAAGTCTGCCCAGTGCACATTTGGACTGGAGGGTCTAGGGGTTAGCCGCAGTTAACACTTGATTTGGTACGGTAAAGGGTACTCGAGTATGAAGCCTCTTCACTCACCCACACTCCCTCACTCCCAGGTCTCTCAGTGGTCCTCGCCTCCCATCTCTCCCACCTCTTACTGCCACACACCCCCCCTTCTTTTTTCTCCTACTGTACTGTCCGTCCGCTGCCGTCTGCATCAGTCCTCTCCCGACTCCAACCACCTTCCCTTCTTCTGAGCCCTCACTCACTCACTCACTCCCTTCCTCTCCCACCCTCTCTGTTCTTGATCCTCCCTATCTTCTCCATCCCACCACCACCGAGGTATGCGACGGGTCGAGTAAGTCGCGAATTCGGATAATCACCACCTCCTGCCGCACAGCTCTTCTCCTGGACCAACGCTGTTTAGTGGGGAGAAAGTGTCGGTGGCTCACTTGTTATTATTAACTAACTGGCAGTGTTGAAAGACATCTCTGTTTTGTCTCACATCTGCTATTCAACTCTGGCTATCCACAATCATTCTTCGCAGTAGCCATCAGTATTTCCGCGTCGGAACTCAATTCAGAATTTCGGCTGCGAAACCACGAGGAATACCGGGTGACTGATCGCCAGGCTGGGATAGAAAGAGGATTGTGAAGGTGTGCGGCGACGCGCGGAAAAAATAAATCCGGCGCCGAAGGAGAAAGGCGGTTTTTTTGAGAGACGAGAAGTTTCGAAAAGCGTCTCTGCAGATTTTTACATTTTAAAAATCAAGATCCAGGGAGGGAGATAAGAAAGCTTCTTGGATCAGAATTTTTATAATTTTTCTTTACATCAAAGGCGAAAGTGAGTGAACTTATTTCTTCGGCGTGGGTCTTGCGCAGTTCCTGGGGATGGACGGCTTTGAGATCTGTTCTTCCCTCGTCTCAATTTAGTGTTTTGTTCCCGTCTTCCTGACATTTGAACTCGAAGGGGCTTTGGTTAAATACTTGACCGCTGACATAAATTGCCTCTTCACAGAAAAATACAACTCTCGTTCAAGTATTTTTCGTGCCTTTTATTCGATACTGAGTATCTCGAGCCTGCATACGGATCTGGCTATTTCGATTCACCAAATCAAAACTTAAAGTAACTTTTTTCGATTCGGTTTGAGCAATATTTTACTTGTTGCTGACTAGTGGGATTGGAGAAGTCCAGTAGATTCTCGCAATCTACCAGGGAACATTTGGCCAAAATGAGTGGCCCGAAGACTATTAGTATTCACGATGTTTCAGAGACGGTAGCGACAGTTAGTCGTACCCTCCAAAATGGCACCAAGCTTGAATATCGTATGCAGGTTCTCCAGCAACCTGAAAGGGCGAGAGCCTGTGGGCAAGGTGCAAAGTGTTGGTACCTCTATATTTGGCAGCGAAGAACAGTTTACTGATTAGTTTACTGGATATAGCACATGCGGATCGTAGACCGGTTGATCCTCCGCCGGTTGTGGAGTTGAGATTATTCGAGGGACATGAGAAGACTGACGTGTATGTTGAATATATGACTTTTTTTGTGCAAGCTTGGCTAATGGCGATGGTAGAACCTTTTCTCATAACTCCAACTTTTTCCTTTTCGCTACACTTGAACAGGCACGTCCCATTGCTCAAGGAAGAGGAATGCCAGCTCCGGCTCCGGCGCCGGTTTTGACAGGTGTTCCGGTTTCTGGTATGGCATACTTGGATCGCCCCAATCCGGCTGGGTATTTCATCTTCCCAGATCTTTCTGTTCGCCATGAGGGAAAATACAGACTTAGGTTTGCCCTTTACGAGGAGACCAAGGAAGAGGAGGGATATCCCGCTCCACAGGACCCATTGGAACCAAGGGAATATTGTACCCACAGGTTGGATGTTAAGTCTAGGGCGTTCACTGTCTTTTCCGCCAAGAAGTTTCCTGGATTGGCAGAGAGTACCGCTCTATCTAGGATCGTGGCTGAGCAAGGTTGCCGTGTGAGAATTAGGAGGGACGTTAGGATGAGAAGGAGGAGCGATAGGCCTAGCAGGGATAGTGAGGACCGTCATATGGATGAGACTGCTATGTTGAGGGCATCGAGGAGGGCAGCTACACCAGACCAATATGAAATTGAGAACTCAATTAGGGCGCAACATACGCCGCAATATCATCAATCTACGCCTCACCCAATGCAGCGTTCTAATTCCATTAATAGGAAGAGAAGTGGATCTGATGCCTCTATGATATCCGCCATGGGAGATATGCCACAGGCTCCGAGACATGAAAATGGATATTCGACTCCTAACCAGAACTATCCTCCATATGGACCTCCCGCAGGGCCACCATCCCAGAGTGCGCATCAACATCTATCCTTTGGAAGTAATGGTCATGCCCCCGCACCGCCCGCACCACCCGCACCACATGTTCACCCACCGCAAGAACTCTATGGACAGGATATGCAATCTCGCTATCCTCCACCGCCTTCCCATGCACAAAATAATGTGCACCATCCGTCTCCTCATATGCCCTCGTCTACACGCGCGCAGCAGCACCCATACGGTGCACCCCAATACCATTCGCGTGAGAACTCGATTTCGTTGCCCAACCAACAGGTTCAGCAACAGCCCAGACATGAACCTCATCATGTCAGACGTGACTCTGGCGAATTCCGCGCAAGAAGGGATTCTGATCCGGCTTACCGCCAACAACCTCCTCAACATTATAGACCTGGAACGCCTGTAGCGTCTCCTTATGGTCAGATGGAGAATGGTTATGGCCACCAGCAGCAGCAGCAACACCAGCCTTACCAACCTGGTCCCCCCGCACCGCAACAGTATCACCATCAACAGCCTCAACAACAGCCACAACAGCACGCACCGCCTCCACCTCAATCTACAGGCAACTCGCTTCCTCCTATTCGGTTGCCGGCATTGGGCTTGCCAGCGCTGGAGCCGAAACTTTGGAACAGCCAACCTACTACCCCCAACTCTACAAATCCTCCTGCTGCTCTACCTTCGCCTGGTGCTTATCCACCTCACACAAATGCGCCTATGCCGTCTCAAAGGCCCCCTCCGCCCCAGATGTCTCAACCTCCACCACCGCCAAATCCCAACCAGTTCCCTGCCTATTATCCCGAGCCAAAATATACTACACCGCCGGCTCCATCCAACGATTCTTGGGGATCCTCCAACGGCAGTGCGCCTGCGAAGGAGTCAGAAGGTAGAGGCACTAAGAGGCCTTGGGGGCGAGTGTTCAACAATGCCCATGTTGAGGGTCCAATGCAGAACCGTTCTAGACCTTCTTCGAACTCTGCTGCTTATGGAAGCGACCCCCCACCATACGCTCAACAGCCCGAAGTTGATGATGATGCCTACGATTTTGGCAAGCTGAAGATGAGCTACCGCCGTGCCGATGGTGTCGAGATTGTTCGCAGGCTGCCGGGAGAAGATTAAACAGTAGCGAGTGATATCTAAGCCCGTTATAATGGATTTGGTGTTTATTCCGGTCTGAATTGCTTTGGCCTGATGTGGGGATTCTTGTTTTTGCATGTGTGTTTTTATGATATCCTGATTTGTCTGGTTGGCGACTTCGACTTTTTTTCCTTTTCTTTTTCTTGGTATCCATTTGCTCTGTTTGAGTCTGGAACTGTACATTGGAATCATGGGGGGAATCTCGTTTCGGCTTATGGACAACTTCAGTCAGGATCTGACATTCTCCTTTACGAAATCGTCAGCTACACTACAATCATTCTTACTCTCTATATTTCTTTGCGAACCTTGTTTCTTTTTTCTTCGTCTGTCCATAGGAAGCTGGGGTTTTTTTTTTTTCCAAGTTCATATATCATTTCCTTCTTTCGGAGATTGTTCGTATCACGACTACGGTATGCTTCTAGTCTCTATTTGTCTTATTAACCTACTTTTTTCCTTGCGAACAAAATTCTCTCGAATTTTTCTTTTCCATCTGCTTTTATTTCTGTGCCTTTTTTTAAGCTGGGTTTATTTGGGGAGGAAGGAAAGGAAAACTGGACGGGGCAGCAAGTAACATTTTAAACTTGTCATTACCAAATCTCTTCTCGCCGTTTCGTTTGCGTGATCTTTTCAAGTTTTGGGAGCGGGGGGAGTTTTGCTTTTATGAATCTGCTTTTTAGGGCTCTGTTTCGATAATCATGACCCGTAATCTATACCATGAAGGCATTTTGTTTCTTTTGTTTGATTTGATATTATTGTCTCATGGGTTCGTCTGTAATAACGGCTATTCAATTCCATTGGAGGGAAATCAAATCAAATCATGTTAGAAAATTTGTGGGAGGTTTAGGTTTCATTATTTAGTTGTTTTTTCGTTATCATATCATAGTATTATCAACTCTACTTGTCTGAGCTTTCTTATAATTTTGCGTTGTCAAGTAAGCACCCACCTTTTTGTACCTGTTTTAGGTTTATCTTTGCCTTTGTTTTGCCTCATCCTGTATTCAAGTTTAAAAGAGAAAAAAATCAATGAGAATACTTAAGGTTGATTCCATCCTCCATCTTTCGTGCTTTTTTTTTTTTTTTTTTGATGTGCGGCTACTGCAGTGTTTTGTTTTTTTCTCCGTAACTTGTTGTCTCGAAACTGTAGTTTCCTAAACAGAGGAAAATAGCGAAATCACGTGTGAAATTTGTCCTCGCTCGCGGGCGCAAACCCGTTTTTTTTCTTTTTGATTTCTTTCATCCCTCTTTCCCTTTCTTCTCCTTTCCCCTCCACAGCGATACCATCCCCCCTCTCCATAGCCCTGTCCACCAATAGGTGGGTATCCGCTGCCACCGCCGCCGGGTGTTCACCTCACTATCGCTGCACATTGACGATACAACACGCCTTTTTTTCCTTTTCTCTTTTCTCCTAAATTCTTCGAGTGCGCGAAGGGAGGTTGCGCTGCGCTTTTACGCGATTAAACCAATTCATCTATAGATGGGTGACAACATGCTCTCGACACCTCAGAAGGTAACCAATTTCCCATCCGAGTTTGGCGTTTCTCGCCTTGCTTTTCATTTCATTTTTAGTGTTTCTGACCAGTCTGTTTAGGTGTTAAGGGAAACTTTGAGAGCTAGGATGAGCACCTCTACATTTGATCTGAATAAGGTGTCTGAGGGAAAAGATATTTACGAGGATATTGAACCCGATGATGACGAAGACAATGCTACAGAACCTGACGATCCGGAGGAGGAGCAGCGGGGTAGACAGATGAGTATTCTTACGGAGGAGGAGAAGAGAGAGATTAGGAGGATTAGGGGACGAGAGAGTTATGCTAGGAGAAAGGAGGCATCGGCAACATTGGGCAGCACGAGCCAGGCACAGACTCAAAATGGGGATGCAGTCCTCGGTAAACTCGAATGCGTTGCAGGGAGCGAGAAGTCAACTGATCGCCTAACTCCTCGACCGTATAGGAAGAAGAGAAAGTCCGATGCCGACCACGCCTATCGTCCTGCCTCTTCTGACAGCGAATCTGATGACGAGGAAACAGGGACTCCCAAGAGGGCTAAGAGGAAAATGTCCAACCGGAGGTTGGCTTCTACGGTTACGGGGGAGGCAAGAGCAAATGAGCACTTTCCAACACCCCCCAAGAAGCAGCGAAAGCGGGCCTCCGACTCTGCTGATACGGGATCTACGGTTGTTAGCAAGTTTATTGAAGGAAGCATGAGAGATCGTGCAAGTGCAATTCCTCCTAAAGATATCATTGGGCTGCTCCCTAGCTCTTCCCCGAACAGATATGAGGGCGAGATCGCATACGAACCGGCACAGAGACAGAGCACCGACAGCACTGGCAGTGCTGCTATGAGTTCTGCGAACCCAAGTCTACTTGGTTCGATAGGTACTGCAGCAGGTGCTCTGAATCCGTTCAAATTCGCTCATCGTATCAAGGACATATGGGAAAAACAGAAGGCTGAATACATTGCTCATGAGCGGAAGAAGAGGATGTTGGCCGATCGGAGAAAGAGGAGCGAGAAGGCCTATGAAGAAATGAAGAGACTTGGTGCAGCCCAGGGATTTACTGGGAATGCTGCTGCTGTTGCTGGTGCGAATCAGATCAGGTTTAGGTACGAAGATTATGTGATGGCAGGAATGGACGGCAATCATGAGGATATCGGGATGGCTCTGGGCATGGACTCAGGCGATGAGGTTTCTGTTGGAGATGATGCAGCTGGCGCTAGCGAGGAGAAGGGGATATCAGGAGTGACCAATTCCGTTGGAAGTGGAATGGCTATTTCCGTCGAGCAGCGCAACAGTGGCAGTGAGCGGAGTGAATCTGGGGTTCGAGGGGATCACTCTATGAGGTCATCACTGTCGGATCTTTCTCGCGCATCGTTGACTTTTCCTAGAGCTTCCGATCGCCGAAGCGGTAGCATCAATGGACGGAATGCCCGTCATTCCCGAACGTCCTCGAGAATGCTCTCTCCCCCTCTTGCTGAGGGTGCCGCCAACAAGTTGAACGGAGTGGGGACATTAGTCAAGAAGAAGAGCAAAGTCTTCGTCAACTCCATTATCGGAAAAGACGACAAGAAGGATGACAGCGCAACGAAGGGGGAACGCGGTCCAACAAAGCGCGAACTCAAAAAGCAAGAACGACTAAGGAACAAAGTCAGCAACCTGGAGGAGCAACTGGAAAGGGCCAGACAAGAACTCGAAATCGCCACCCAAGGAGCCAATGTCCCACCTGTCCCGCAAATACCAGCACGCATCACAAACTCCACTGTCAGGACCGTCGCCGCCACCGACCCCGAGACACCCCAACAGCAAAACCCCCGACGAAGCAACGACGAAGCAACAAACCGGTCCGACATCGCTGAAGGCGAAGAAACGGAAGTGGACGATAACGAGGTGGATGAGGGATTCTCAGTGGTCCCACTCTCACCCGTCATGAACCCTAGTTTCGGCGGAAGCTTCAATGCCACCGCCATGGCCGGGATGACGATTATCGAGAGTCTCGGCGAAGCCAATCACACTTCTACCCCTAGGAATGCTCGTCGGCCGTATTCACTTGGGTCAGGATTGCGCGCACTGCCGAAGAGGGCCTCTACGCCCGTATTGGGGGATTTGAGTGGTGGTCGTGGTAATAGTGCTTCGGCGGCAACAGCTGGTCGTGGAGTAGGTGGCGTTAAGGGCGCTCGCCATTCTCCGCCGCCCCCGGTTCCTGATGTTGGGAGTGTACCGCCTGTGCCAAGGTTTTCGAGGAGGGCTAGTGGGTTGTAGGTGATAGGTGCTGTGGCTGTGCTTTGCTTCGCTTTTTTTGTCCTTCTATGACTTGCTTTGTCGTGAAGAGCTGGTCGTTTTGTGTATCCATACACCCGGAGTGATCGATGTACTTCCCCTTCCTCCCCCTACTCGTTTTCCGTTTTCCTTTCCTTGCATGATTTTGGCCGCTTTCTCACTTTCTCGCGTTCTCGCGTTCGTGTAGTGTAGTGTGTGATCGCTCTTAATTTTTAGTTTTCAATTTCCTTTCTGTTTCCGTTTCTGTTTCGTATTTTTCCTCAAGCCTCCTACTTATAGTGTCAATCCCTTTCATTCCTCTTCGAGGGAATGGTTCAGCGTGTGTTCGGAGTTACTCCATTTGCCCCCCTCCTTTTTTCCAGTTATTATCTTTTTCTTTTTGTTTTTTTTCTGTCTACCATGATACCCACCATCCTTGTGTAATGGCTACGATTCGGTTTTGTCTTTTTATCTTTTTTATTCATGGGTTCTCACTCGTGCTTGCTTTTGCTTTTTACGTTCGTGCGGTGTGGTAGGTAGGGAAAGGTACTTGGCGCACCGAAATTTATAAGGCTCGTCACTCATTACAAACCGTGCTTCTGACGGGATAATACTTTTTGGCTTGTACGGGGATGTTGGCCAGAACCCCGGCTTGTGGTGGTTGGACGTGTAAATTAGGGTGCGCTTGGGGGTCCTATGCTACGTTCGAGGGGTCCGGGATTTATTCTTGGTTGGCAGGGGTTATGGGGCTGCGGTGGGTTTGGTAGGGGTGCTGTATTGTCTCAATATTTCTACATTACATATGATATCATACTAGCTGGCTCGACTGGCGCTGTATAATTTAAGCAAAGGATGGTCTAAAAATTTGAAACAACTGCGCAGAAGATGTAATCGAATCTCTTGAGACAGCCTCTACCGGTCAATACTAGCCCCATCTTTGATCCCATTCACACGGTCAAGCGGTATCATATCATACCGCGCCCGCAAACAATCCACAGGTCCGTTAGATATCCGACCCCGATCTACTACTAATGGCCACTACCACCAATCCATCCATTCACTAGTCCACATTTCCCATTTCCCTAGGCTGCATAACTATACAACAGACAAACCTTTCTAGCCAGTGGCGTTATAATAGAAATCACAAATCCTCGGGACCCGCGGTCACCCTCACCCTCACACACACCCCACTCCGACGGGCCTTTGAAATTGTACTCGACCGGAATCAGACATTCTGCAGAAGTGCTTTTTTAATTCGGGGAGGATGGGAAATAGATTTTGGGGGGAGGGAGGATAGGACGGTGGAAGGAGAGAGGGAGAATGGATGGCGGCTTAAGTTGGCCGACCAAAACGACCACTCTATATATCTAGGTGATCCCTTAACGGGGCAATGGCGGAGAGAAGGCTCGAGACAGTCTTCTCTCGTAATCGCTTTTCAAGGTTAGGGATCCATCACTGTTCACCTTCTTTGTTACTCGAGAGAGGGTGTGGTAATGACTTTTTATCCATTTACTCACTTACTCACCTCTCCGATAATACTTCTTTCCCTGTGGTCTGCCGTTTAACATCCCTTCCATGATGGAGTATTTCTGAAAGCAAAGTAGCAAAAGAGGTGGATGGGGGGGGGGGGGGGTTACTAGTCAGTGGATTATGCAGTGATGGCTATATTCTGAGAAGAGGGGGGGTAAGAAATAATAATAATAATACAAAAACATATCTGTTATTATCACCGTACTTTCTTTTTTTATTCACCCATGTATCATACTCGGAAATATTTCTCAGGGATGACTGACAAAACTTGGATCTGGATAGGGGTGGGTATGATATTTGATTTTTTGCTTTTGATATATTATATCGTTGCTTCTGCGGAGTCCGAGTTCCCAGGTATGGTATTCGGATATGTGAGGTTTTAAATACTGGATTTTTAATTATCTTGTACGGTGCTTTTGTCATTATTTGAAAGGGAGGGATACATGCATGGGTGATTCTTGATGAATTATGTGTGTCGCATGAGGTGGTGGTGGTTGGTGGTTGTGGTGTCTTTTGTGGTATTCTAAGCTTTTTGCTTAGGCGCTTGGCGAACGTTTACCGACGGAGATGGCGTGTGAGGTCGAGTGCTCGGTATGATATCTGGGTGAAACGCACTGGGCGTTTGGGGCGTATCTATATCTGGGATGATGGCGCGCTGTTCGGTACGTGACTTGCCGTACACTCGAATATCTGCAGTTCGAGAATGCGGGGGGTAACATCGTACAGTACAGCACAGTATCATACGGTACCTGCTTCCCAAGGTGGCTTGCATCACAGTCTGGTAGTGGAGCACCCGGAGTATATATATACACTCTCCCCACTGCTTGCTTGCTTTGCCGGATATCTAGCCAGACTCACTCATGCGCGGGCACCGTTTTCAAGTCTGCGCTATTCACCGCAACTTGGACCTGGCGCGCTCTATGACGCTCAGGGAGAGTGGGGGCTATTATCGCACGGCCTTTCGTCAGCACGGTCCAGTAAGAAAGATGCCGCTTCCGACACTGCCGGGAGCGTAAGCTCGGTATCGGGGAAGTGAAAGTGAGGTGAATTGAACCCTCGAAAAAAAGAAAAGCAACCACCCCACCGCACGCGGTGGGGTCGCAAGTGAGGGGATCCTACTTATCTTATCTATCTTACCCTCCCGCTTAGTCCGAATCTGCGTACCCTGTATGATATAAAGTGGGTATGATATCACATAATATAGTACTTCGGAGCCCTTGCCCATGCATTGTGGTATCATAAGCATTGCTTGCTTACACCTGGTCTGGAGAGGAGGGAGGGGGGTTTCGGTTGTGAATCTCTGTTTGTCGTTATACGACGTTTAAACTCTGCGGTCACATCTCTCCGGTAGAAAGGGATCCCCGAGGGACGGATACTTTTGTAACGCTTTTCCCTATTGGTTCCTGATATGATATGCGATGCACCTTCTATCTCTATTTAGGGGCCATGCGCAGTGAATCTCTGTAACCGTACCCCACGAACGACTTACGATATCCTATCGCTGGGTTGCGTGATAATCGATTGACGTGTCTGCCTGTAGATCCAACTCACGATGTGTGTCGGTGAGAGGAGGAATTGTGTGCCACGGCCCTACTTTATTTAGGAGATTGCTGGGTTTACCGTGCAAAAGGCTGCTGGTGCTCTTTAACTGGCTGTATGGTATTGCGGACTTTGAAGTTCCCAACTGAGCTGATTCACGGACCGCTCGGTTGGGTATGATTTCTAACTTGACTGAGTATTGTTTTGCTTGCGTTTCTGGTTCGGAGCATGGGGTATGCATTGAGTAGGTGATTGGGAACCGAGAAGGGCCCTTAATTGTATGATATCACCAGTGGGGATCGGGGTGGATAATATGCTCTTGTGTCGTTTTTCTCCTCAAACGTCGTTTCCTAATAGCGTAAGATGATGTTTACATAGTACCCCCCTTACGGTTTGTGCTAGTACCTACCCAAGTGAGCCTACTTTTACTTGCGCCCGGAGGTAGTGTTGTTTCGGGAGTACAATTGTTTTGTTATCCCGTGTTCCGGTTCAAGGATCCCTAGCTACCTCGCACTTCATATCCATACTTGTACCTTACCGCCGTGGCCTCCAATACCCCCCTTGTGCGCCAAAATCCACGACAAATGCAGGAAAGCAGATCCGAACATGGTATGGTCTAACCTGGACACCGCTGAGTTAACTCCTCGGGGATGATATGGCTCCCGGGGGTATGAGAAGAATGAACGTGGCGGATGGGAATACGAGGCCGGACCAGAGAACCAAAGAAAAATCACACAAAACGATAACTAGAGTAAGCACCATGGAGGTATGAGGGTAGCTCGAGCAATGAATTGTTAAAGTGGGGAATAAATTCGCCAGACCTTTAACCGAGTGCTAATTGATGAAGCCGCGCTAAGGTGCACTTACATTCTTGTTTTATTTGATCCTATAGGACCCGACTACCGGTACTCGATCAAAGTGATAGGTCATATCGATAACTGCTTCCGGCTGGCGCAACTCTCCACAGCAGGGCCTGTTTTGTCTTGTACGAATCAAAACTGGGAAATATTATTAATACCCGTAGCTGGTTTCTTGGACAGCACTTCTGTGGATTTCAGGCTCAGATACTGGTGGCGCCAGGGCAATTTGGGTGTGATCCAATCACTGATTTTGGCAGGCTACCGTACCGTACTTGGCCCAAAGCGCAAACAGCCTGGGCACCGAAAACGGATGACTCTTCGAAGGTTGCCGCCGCAAGCGGGATTTTGCCCTGTTTCAACGTTACGCCCTGGGAATCGAAACCTAACCCTTAAAGATTACTATAGTTTTCGGGTCATATCTTCCATTTCATGGATGTTGTGATACCGCTGGAGGGTGCTCACTTACAATGTGGTACGCAGAGTTCCCTTACAGTATAGGTATCCAGTATAAAGCATCTGTATGATACATTTGAGTCCGAATTTTGTACAGGGTGCCGTATTCTGTACAGATAATTTGCCGTATGATACAAAATTTTAATCCCTGTTTTCGTGTGCTCCGTGCCTACTACCCTACTTGTGGGTTCAGATAGCGCGCTCCGGGGAAGAGGTTCTCTCGCTAGGAAATTCAGGGGTATGGATGCTCCCAGAGTGGTGTTTTGCTCACGCACCTCGCTGGTAACATTCGGTGCATGTTGTGTTTTTGTTGCTGATGCGAAGGATAGGGTAAGGTGAGGGATAACAATAAAAGTGGGGGAAACTGAACTCAAGAAAGGAGATGGGGCATCATACACACCGGAGCAGACATTCGGTCCACAGGAGTGGGAGTTGGCTCTACACAACAGGTTGCACAAAGGGTTTCCCGCCTGATGTATCATAGTTAGCATGAAGTGTAGTGGCCACGCGTCAATACCACACTTTCCGAGCCTTTGATCTCTGCTCTCATGCTAACGGCATTTTCGTCTTCCCTTGGTAAATCATTTCATCGCCAAAACGAGAAGAATATCCACGCCAGAAGAGGGCTTGCATTCAGATGAGGGACTCGAGTCTCGCCTTGGGAGCCCTAAATTTAGGGGTTCTACGGATCTAAAGGAACAATGCACTGTTGTTCGCTTGCATCCCCATTATCGTCACCGCCACACAGTCAAAACCCCCCTATTATGACTTTGGGAGTCTACCTAGTGGTACCGGCACTTATGGCTCCAGGTTTTAACCTATCATAATTTATGACGTCAATCTGGCTTTGCAAGCCTGGCGAGCTGTGCGACCGGGGGTGATAGGGCCCATTAAAACCAAGCTTTTCAATTTTGTTTGAATCGCTGGATCGGTAACCCGGTGTCTTGTGTCACATATGGGGTTCACATCCCCGGCTAGTGGCGCCCAGTACACGGTCAAGATCTCACCCTGGTGGTGGACCTCTGCTGTGTCCGTGTTGTTCTGGAGTGCTTCTTTGCTTTTTCGTCGGTTGTCGAGTGAGTGCCTATGATTAAGTTCTCCGTGGGGTGTGTAGGAGAGGTTGGCCGAGGGATCAGGGCACAAGGGTTTCTCCTCAGGGGGTTGAGGGGCCTCTCAGTTATTTCATAAATTTAATGCACACTTGTCTGTACAACTTTTAAGATCCCCTATTTCTAGTATCACGGAGAGCCGCGTGTTCGGTGGAGTTCCCAGGAGCTCCCTTCGCTCGTTTTGCTTATGGACTACACCCCTTCTAAGAAACATAACGATTTATGCTTTCTACCGCAGCGATGCTCGAGCACACCACTGTTGTGCAGATTACATGGAGGAAATTTGTATAGTAGGGTTAACAACCGGAGGCTCATCGTGTCACCTCGGAAACTCATCCTCTTGTTTATCTAGCCTTGTTCTAAACAGGGCTGGGGCACCTAAATTTGCTGGGGCGGTCGACAGAAACGATTTCCGGTATGATATGATAGGACTTTACTTCTTAATATATACATCGAACCCCGACATAGCCCTAGCGCAATCCCGTCGTTGGAGGACCGTCTACGGTAATTCACGACTGCGTGGTACTGGTATCTGGTGGTGCGATCAATATTCTGGAATACTAATACTTATGGTCTCCCTTCTGCTATGACCGCTTTACAAGATCTCACGCAAACAATACTTATTAAGGTCTTTGCACCACAACGGAGGCAGTTTTAGAAACCTGCAATACCGCACTGTACGAGTAATTGCCCGTCGGGTGCTCGCCTGGCCTTACCGATTTGGACGAACTCTCCGTTGGTGGTGTTGGACAGAAGGAGAGTATCAAAAGCTGTCGATTTCCCCGCGCCCTGTTTATCCTAGACTCAGACTGTTCCATTCAGAACGCCCGTTCCGGGCTAGGGCCTCAGCGCCTGTATTACAACGGGTACTGATGTGTCAGGTTGGCATCGAAAGTCTCAATTGTCTGAGCGAGATCAATCTGAGATAGGGCCAACTGCCGGCCGGTCGGCTGTGGTGGTCATGTCTTGAGGGAGATCCCAAACAAATTTTGGGGAGAAACTGAGAGAAATCTCACCAAATCTGGGGGACGGCTATCGGGAAAAGCTTCCAACTTCCCGGGAGAGGATTTCTAAAGCTAAGTTATCGCAGAGGGTTATCCAACCAACATTTGATACGAAACCCCGGTAATCCATTTCGTTGGACTCAGGATGAATTGATGGTGCCGAGAAAGATTTTTTTTTCTTTTTAGCGAGTATGCGTGATCGGTGGTGGGCTCTGATACACACGAGACCGGTAGTCGCCGGGTGCATGGGGAAAGTTGTAGGTGTAACAAGGTCCACCGAGCGCATCTTTTGAAACGCCTCGTTGTGGGTGCAATTACTTGCTCAGGGGGTTCGACGGGGAGAGGAGGGGGAGAAACAAAGCTATGCAAGTGCTTTATTGGCGCGCTTTTGTCGAATAGTTTGAAGATCAAGAGTATGGGTTTTTATATAAACACGTATTCAGACATCGGGAGATTGGGACCAATAATTTTGCGGGAATTTTGGCGGAGAGATATTTCCCTCAGAGTCAGGTGATTTCTTCACCGACACTGGCACCCACCGAACACGTCGATGCAAGTTTGGTGATCCTGCACTGCACATGGGAGAGAAGGGGTGCTCGCGTGGGCGCATGGCTGCATACGAAAGGGCTCAAGAGTCGCCGCGAGTGAGCAACAATGATTGTGTGAGGCGGTGAACATGGTTTTAGTGGTCGTTTTTGTGGTGCTGGGGAGCTAGTGACGGGGATCAACTCACCGACAAAGTGTGGCGTTTTCGAAATCCTTTAAGCGAGCCTTGGCCACAGGGGGAATCGGCAGCAACGAAGCAAACAGAGGGAAAAAGGAAAAAGCGAAGGGAGAAAAAATTATTGGGCGCTTAGGTACTTGTAGCTGCTACCGGTGCGATAGATCAGTGTAACCCAATTGAGTGCGGGTACTCGGTTTGCATTTTGATACTGTCAGCTACAAGCGCAGAAGGAGAGGTTACGTGGAGAGGTTTCAGGTTAAGTTGTGGTATATTATATCTAGATTCGATGAGTTAACTGGTGAGTATCGTTGTTTCTGTCCCGAGGATAATGCTAACCCTGCTGACAATTGTGACAAGAACGATGATGATAGTGATGATGATGATAATGATGATGCTGATTCTGCTGATGATGGTGGTAGGAATCGTATGGTGTCGGGGCGGAGTGAGGGGTGAAATATACGTATACCCCATCTATTCTTTCAATCTTATTTTTCACGCTCATTGACTCTGATTTTATTGGTAGTGTATGGAGAATTTGACTCTAATTACAGATATCACGGGCCGGAACAGAAGCCTAACCACTTGCACTGCTGTGCCACTATCACCCCCTACTTCCGGCTGTCCAGCCCACCCCCGCTCTCTTCACCTGGTGCAGGTATCATGGCACGGATTTGCCCATTCGTCGATAGGAGAGCACGGACGTCTAGCACCTCCAGAAGCAATCCTAGCAAACACCAGCAAACAACACCTAGCATCACAAAGTTGGGCATGGAGGTTGTTTTTTCTTCTTCGTCGGAGCAAACTTCAGTATCCATTCCATTTTGCCTACGCACCTGGCAGCGGGGGGGCCCGGACCCCGTGAGGCATAGTTAAGGCTGAGACTGCGCCGTTACTAAACTGCTGCCATATATAATAAACCTTGCACATCCTACTTACTCGTAGTTCTTCATAGCGGTCGGATCTGCTCCTTGTCTAGTTTTTTCCCTTTGAATATCTAGGAGCGAGATTCAGGTTCTTGGCGGTACCGCACCCAACATGAGGCTCCCGGTTGAGATTGTGGACCAGATAATGGCAAATCTTGTCGAGAAAAAGGACCTAGCTGCTGCGGCTCTGGTCAGTCGGTCTTGTCACAGGTCTGCGATGCCGATTTTATACCGCGATATCGAGATTGAAGACTTTCTCGACCACAACGATACGCGAACAATACCAACGAGTAGGGTCCAGAAACGTGCGAGCTTACCGCAAATGAGTAGTATGGTTTCTGCGCTCCATGGGTAAGATACGATCTTCTTGACATGTCATTGTCAAGAAATATTGCCCACTTGCTAATTCCTTGTGTGGTAGTAACCCATTTATCTGTTCTTTTGTGTGCTCAATTGGACATCAGTTCTATATTACAGATGCTCATGTCTGCTCTCTCCAACGGCAGCTCTGGGAGATGGCTCTCATAACTATGAGAGTTCAGTTACAAGAGATAATCGACCGCAACGGCTTTTCTAGGGTTACCCAATTGCGTCTATTCAATCCAGATGTCGAGTTTGCAGAGATCTTGTTGAAAGGTCTTCTCCCACAGATAGAGGTTCTCCATATAGCATCGTCGTTTGTTCGCTATCTTCCATTCGATGGAAGCCTGCCCTCAAACATCAAAGAGCTACACGTGCAATTCCTCTCGGAGTTGTTTCGGATTCCGGGGCCAACCCCTTTTGGGGATGCTTGGCAGGCCGCTAGGGCGGAATATAACTCTGCCGACGAGATCATGCACTCCCGTTTCAATAACTTCCTTTCCAGTTCCCCATCACTGCGGGCTCTTCGAATTAGTGGCACCAAAGAACTCCACGCCATTCTTACCGATGTTGCACTTCCCGCTTTAGATACTTTGGAGATCGGGCCTCTCCAAAGTATCTACCGGGTGATAGACTTGACAGTAGCAGGTTTGTCATCCTTTATCGATAGAAATCCTAGCATATCCCGTCTCGCACTTCGTAACCTCCCTGCTGGAACGGGCGCTGTTCTCTCTATATCTTCCGAGTCTCGTTCTGGCATCCGCCAGTTGATCTCATGTATTGATGAGATCCCGGCCGATTACTATTCCTTTCTGGATCAGTTTGAAGGGCTGGATACCTTCAAATTGCAGCGCGATGTTGTAGTCTGTGGGATGTTACAGGATGAGCTCCTTGAATTGGTAAAGCACCTCCAGCGTGACGGGCCGGGTATTAAGAATCTCGCCCTTCCGATGCCCTCTCATATCAGCGGGCGGACCCTTACAGATAGCAAGCTGGAAATGGCCAGAACTGCATTAGAACATTTTGGCCGGGTGTTCAAAGAATATTTGCCCTGTGTGGAAGTCTTCGGAATAAGTCAAATTGGGAGATACGGTGATCTCAAAGCTGTATTTCACCCCACCCATTTTAAGACTTTCCCTTCAGGGTTGCTGACACTGAACTCAAGGTAGATTGGGCTCGTTCCTTTGCCGGCCATCCCTTCCTGAGGCGACTTGCAATTAAGACACCATTCCTGCCGAATTTGGGGGAGCCCTATGTCGTCCGCAGGGATGCAATTGATGACTTAGCAAAGGTCTTTTCGGATTTACCGGCGCTGGAGAAGGTGGTGTTCTACGAGTGTGCTGATAGACAAACCATCGAAGTAGAGATTCTTAGAGGAGAGACCACTACCGGCAGGGAAAGGCCTGTGGACAGTGTAGAGGTGGATGAGGAATTTTTTGATTCTTTTTTCCAGACCGGGTGGGAGAAATCATAGATCATGTTGGATCACTCGTGCTGTCAATTAATTGTCCTTTTTTGGAGTATAGCGCCGGACTCTTCACTTTCCTTTCTCCGCCTAGCAATACATACAAAAAGAAGCCCCTTGGCATAAATTTGTATGTTCGTTGATTTTTTTCTTTCTTTTCAGCATGCCCCTCTTACCGTTCTCGACCAATGCTCATTTTACTAAGAAATGGAGCTCATAGTGTTAAAGAGGAACCAATTTCAAGTAGTTCTATACAGCGTCTCCTCCCCACCTCACACACCCAAATCCTGTTGCTGTTGTTGCGGCCTGTTCGGTGTTGGATTTGGTCACGGCGACAGTGGATTTCAGACTTGCGGTGCTATGGGTAAGTCCGAGTAACGGGGCTTTCGGCCACCCATAATTTTCGGCCACCATGAAAACCACCATGACAACGGAACTCCCTACCCACAGTCGGCCACATCATCACAATGGCATGAATATGCGCAAGCGGACGATTAGTTTAAAATTAGATGCTATTGAAAAAAATAATCCTGGTACGGAAATAAAAAGCAGTTAAGGAATGCCATATTTCTTGCGAAATAATCCAGAGTCGGCCTACAGTTTACTATCCCTTTCTGACGCAGGATAAGTGGAATGGTGAACTTTCATGTTGAAAGTATTATTCGTAATTTCTTCTGGTACTCTATAAATACTAGTATCAAGCAGTCGTCATATTATGTTAGTACTTTTTGGAAAGGACATCAGCAAAAAAAAACCCTGCGTCAGATGCATCAGCTGTACGTCCTGATGCAAATGTACAGTTACTGGCGTCCCACGCATCCTGGACATCCTGAAGTGTCCAGGGGTGTCTGGCGGTGTCCTGGACGTCCTGAAGTGTCCGGTGGCATCCGGGATGTCCTGAAGTATCTGGTAGCGTCCGGGACGTCCTGAGTTCATCCTAAGCGAGGATGCAGTAATTTTCAACTCCTAATTTGGCTAGGTTGACCTTGATCCTTGCTGATGTCCTGATACAAGACGGCAGAGAGTCTCAATCCTTGCTGACATTCAGACACAAGACGTCAGAGAGTCTTAATCATAATACCAAGCCAAATACCAGCCATCGGTACATTTACTGCTAGCAGACTCGGACACTATGACCAAATCTAAAAATATCTACACAAATAGGAGATGAGACGTACTAAATTCTATTTTAGTCTCTTAAAGGATCTGGGAGCCAAAATGGCCCACTGGTGGAATGTAAAAGTGAGTGATAGTTGTGATAGCGGGAGTACCTGGTAACTTGGGTGTTTTGTTAAGATTTTCTAAGACTGCAATGCGTTGAGTAACAACACTTGGACAACCACACAACATCACAGTCAGTACATCAACAACAGGTCTGTCAACTACCATTGCTCCTCAGTCCCTATACCATTAAAGCTAATAATTTAGGATAACATTCTACTCGATTTCAGCTTTCTATTGCACCAAAGAACATCTGCCTACTGTGAGTTTACAAGAAGTTATAGCCTGTTTTGTGTCCTGGTGAAGTGCTGACTTTGACACCAGGTTTCTTAGCCATCCATTGGACGCAGTACTCGATACTTTACAGCAATAATCCACTCGATGCCAGCATTCCAACGGTGTAAAGAACGTCTACTTGGCATCAGTATTGGTGGAGATACAGGATATCATGAAGTTGATGTTTACCCTATCGAAGTGCTGACTTTGACGCCAGATTCCTCAGCCATCCCTTGGGCGCAGTACTCGATACTTTACGGCGATATTCTACCCGATGCCAGCATTCCAATGGTGTAAAGAATGTCTACTCGGCATCAATATTGATGGAGATACAGGCTATTATGGAGGTGATATTTATCCCGTTGAAGTACTGATTTTGACGCCAGATTCCTCAGCCATCCCTTGGGCGGAGTCCTCGATACTTTACAGCAATATTTCACTCGATGCCAGCATTCCAACTGTGTAAAGGACGTCTACTTGGCATTAATATTGGTGGAGATACAGGCTACTATGGAGGTGATGTATACTCTGGCGAAGTGCTGACTTTGACGCCAGATTCTGTCCTCAATACTCTGACACCCAGGCTGATGTTTGGTGTTCTAGACGTACTCGACGTCGGCTTTCCAATGGCATAAAGGACGTCCTTCCGGCACTAATATCTGGGGAGTTACAGCCTATTGTGTCGTGAGGAAGTGCTGACTTTGACGCCAGATTCTGTCCTCAATACTCTGACGCCCAGGCCGACATGTGTTGTCCTAGGTGTACTCGACGCCGGCTTTCTAACGGTATAAAGAAAGCCTTTCCGGCACCAATATCTGGGGAGTTACGTCCTATTTTGTGTCCTGAGGAAGTGCTAACTTTGACGCCAGATTCTGTCCTCAATACTCTGATGCCCAGGTTGACATTTGGTGTCCTAGACGTACTCGATGCCAGTGTTCCAACGGTATAAAGGACGTCTTTCCGGCACCAATAACCATGGTACTACAGCCTATTTTGTGTCCTGGCAAAGTACTGGCTTTGATACAAGATTCTGTCCTCAATACTCTGATGCCCAGGTTGACATTTGGTATCCTAAATGTACTCGACGCCAGCTTTCCAACGGTATAAAGGGCGTCTTTCCGGCACCAATATCCGTGGAGTTAGAGCCTATTTTGTGTCCTGGCAAAGTGTTGACCTTGATGCCAGATTCTGTCCTCAATACTCTGACGCCCAAGCTGATATTTGGTGTCCTAGATGTACTCAACACCAGCTTTCCAACAGTATAAAGGGCGTCCTTCCGGTACTAATATCCGTGGTGTTACAGCCTATTTTGTATCTTGGCGAAGTGCTGACTTTGATGACAGATTCTGTCCTCAATACTCTGACGCCCAAGCTGATGTTTGATGTCCTAGATGTACTCGACGCCAGCTTTCCAATGGTATAAAGGACGTCTTCTCGACACTAATATTCGTGGAGTTATAACTTGATTTATCTATTAGACTCTGCATTACTCGTGTATTCTCACTTACTTTTTCTAACCTAGCCTGGGCCTGTGTATCTATAAAAATAAATTTTATTTACTTTAAAAACATAGTTTATTTTAGAATAACCTAGGTATAAGTTATACTTTGTATCAGCTGTATCTGGTGAATTCTGAATTTTAAGAGACATTCTGATGTTTGTTTCTGTGTTCTGTTGCGTCCGGAGTTTGGCAGGTACTTCCCGTTGCATCCTGAGTTTTGCAGGTAAGGCCCGTTGCGTCCTAACATTGGTTGTCACGTCCTTGTACATCCTAGTTAACGATTTGCGTTCTGGACGTCCTGTGTGTCAGATGCACATGACGTACAGGACGCAACCTAAAAGTTTTGCTGATGAGTGTTTGCGGACTACATCTATCTAGTATACAAAATATGTACCTCTTCCATTTAACTCGTAACGTCAAGTTCTCCATAAAAGTGCGAACACCGGGAGACTCTGAAAACCATCACATCCACTTCGGTAATTACTATTTCCTTTCTGGAAGACATACTTGTTACCAGTAGTAATTATCCAATTCTCAGAGTCTATAGACCTGTAGCTGAGTTCTCAAGTCGAACTATATTGGCTCTAATAATCCTTTTCGTTATCAAGAGGATCAGTCTCGATACGAAGTTTCCTCTACCTATTTGCCGGAGTCGATAACTTCTAGTTGTGATAACTCAACAACTAACTGATGGAATTCATTCTAATGACTCTCTCTTTGTAGAGGAGAAGTCATTCTATTGAATGCTCTCATAATCCCTCGGTCAGCGACTCCTAGTTGTTCTATGTAGAGGGGATGGACCTTCATGTTATGTTGCTCACGGTTATAATTCCCGCAACCGCAGTGCACCTCATATCATAGTCGCAACACTCTTTGGAGCTTGTTGGCTTCTCTGGTAGTGCCTTTCAGGGGCTCTAAACTCTTTCTAATTATTGGAAAGTGGATGTGAATGCGTTGGGTCTTTGCTCCGAACCTCCTAGCATTCAAATCATATCTTTGTGCGAAATCATCCCTTTACTTATGGCCTATATCAATGATGCCATATCTTTGAAGCCTAGTAACTCCATGAGTAGATGACAGATTGATTTTGTTCCACTTCTCAGGTCTTGCCAGAGGACTCCTCTTATATACCCTATGAACAGCCTTCGGCCGGACAGACGGCAGCGACATATACAATATTATTCTGACACCTTAAACTCCATGACCAAATAGTCACAGGACGCAATTAAGGTTGATGAGCATGATGACACGCGGGCCCCGTAAGGGGGCGGGAGGCTGGCGTTGGAGATTGAGATTTCCGAACTCAGGTAAGGTTACCCTATATAACTTATTTCTAGGCTATCGGAATCGGGTACTCCTAACATCGACGCCAGCATTCTAATAGTGTAAAGAACGTCTATTCAGCATCAATATTGGTGGAGATACAGCCTATTATGGAGGTAATGTTTACATTACCAATGTGCTGACTTTGATACCAGATTCCTCATCAGCAAAAAAAAAATCCTGTGTCAGATGCGTCAGCTCTACGTCCTGACCCACATGTACAGTTACCGGCATCCTATGCGTCCTGGACGTCCTGAAGTGTCCGGTGGCGTCCGGGATGTCCTGAAGTGTCAGGTGGTGTCTGGGACGTCCTGAGTTCATCCTAAGCGAGGATTCAATAATTTTCAACTCCTAATTTGGCTAGGTTGATCTTGATCCTTGCTGATGTCCTGATACAAGATGGCAGAGAGTCTTAATCCTTGCTGATATTCAGACACAAGACAGCAGAGAGTCTTAATCATGATACCAAGCCAAATACCAGCCATCGGTATATTTACCGCTGGTGGACTCGAACACTATGACCAAATCTAAAAATATCCACAAAAATAGGAGATGAGAGGTACTAAATTCTATTTTAGTCTCTTGAAGGATCTGGCAGCCAAAATGGCCAACCGGTAGAATGTAAAAGTGAGTAATAGTTGTGATTGTAGGAGTATACAGTAACTTGGGTGTTTGTTAAGTTTTTCTCAGACTGTGACTCATTGAGTAACACTTGGACAACCACACAACATCACGGCCAGTACAACAACAACAGGTCTGTCAACTACCATTCCTCCTCAGTGCCTTTACCATGAAAGCTAATAATTTAGGGCAACATTCTAGTCGATTTCAGCTTTCTATTGCATCAAAGAACATCTGCCTACTGTGAGTTTACAAGAAGTTATAGAGTGTTTTGTGTCCTGGTAAAATTGTTAGGCGGAGACAACCGGTATAGACTTATGGTTGTCTAGGCCAATCGAGATTCGTTTGTATAGACGGAGATTTGTCTAGGAAGGCTCGGAAGCCACTCGTTTCGTTTATGACTACTAAGAGTGCAAGAAAGTAATATAGAATCGTAAGAACAATATTATATTGTTAAGGTCTCTTCTCCGTTGCTTGATAATTGTCTAAAGCTTGGGAGGCACTTCGATATTTATATTCCGCGTCTGAGTGTTCGCGGGCTACATCTATCTAACATACAAAATATGTACCTCTTCAAGTCTAATGCGCAACGTCGAGTTCTCCCTGATAGTGCGAACACTGGGAGACCCTGAAAACCATTACAGCATCTTCGGAAATTACTATTTCTTGCCCAGGAGACATACTTGTCACCAGTAGTAATTATCCGATCCTTAGAGTCTATCAACCTGTAGCCGGGTTCTCAAGTCGAACTCTGTTGGCCCCAATGGTTCTTTTCGTTACCAAGAGGATCAGTCTTGGTACGAGACTGCATCTGTAGATATGCCGGAGTCGATGACTTCTAGTTGTGATAACTCAACAACTAACCGATAGAATTCATTCCGATAACTCTCTTCTCGTAGAGGAGAGGTCATTCTATTGAATAGTCTTATAATCCCTCGGTTGGCAACTCCTGATCGTTCTATGTAGAGGGGGTGGACCTTCGTGTTGTGTTGGTTGTAAACCCCGCAACTGCGGTACACCTCTTATCATAGTTGCAACACTCCTGGAAGCTCGTTGGCTCCTTTGGTAGTGTTACCAGGAGCTCTAGACTCTTTCCGATCGTCGAAGGGTGGATGTGAATGCATTGGTTCGTTATCCTGAACCTTTTAACATTTGTCTCATGACCTTGTGCGACAACGTCCCGTTACTTACGGCCTGTATCAAAGATGTCATATCTTTGAAGCCTTGTAACTTCCTGAGTAGTTGACGGATTGACTTCGTTCCACTTCCCAGGTCTAGCCATTTTTTTTTTTTTTTTTATATCATATATTCGTTGTTAAGGTACAAGAATGTGCATGCAGCGCTAGCTATGGCAAAAACAAAACCGTAAACACGCGCGTCCCTCCTCCGTCTGAGGCAAAAACCAAGAACCCCAAGCCCCTCTGGTATGGAGCCAACCGCACATCTCGCCCCGAACCAAGCCCCCCCTACAACCCGGACGAACCAAGCCCCAAGAGAAACCCAAGACAGGAAAAGCAGGAAGCCCAAGGAAAAATCCCCCCGGAAATCACACCACAAAGAAAACCAAACTCATACCCACCAAACCATGCCCATAGCACGGCCGGCCACTTAAAAGCTAACCCTCGATCGGGCCCAAGAGGACCAGGTGCACCGAGTTATGGCGCGACCCCCACCAAGGGGGAAAGCTTGACGAGGAGAGATCCCGATCGACCGGAGACAGTGCAATACCAACCGGAGGGAGAGGAGCCAGGGCTGGGGCCCCCCAGAGAGAGGTAGCAGTAAGGTGCCAGCTGGGGGAGCAGTAGGGTGCTAGCCGGGGGGCAGTAAGGTGCCAGCTGGGAGAGCAGTAGGGTGCTAGCCGAAGGGGTGGTAGTAGGATACCAGCCGAACGAGCCGAGGAAGGAAGAGGGAGGGGCAGACCCAGATGCCGAAACAACTATCGGAAACGTGTTCGTGTCTTATCTAGGCGGTCTCCATTAATCCCCAGTGCCAACAGTAGATAAAACCAGCGTAAAAAGCAGAGAGGAGGAGAGAGGCGAAATCGACCGCAGCCTGTTGAGAAAACCAACCACCAACCCCCGACCGTGGGACTAACCCGTACCCACCAGCGGGACAAAACCCGGACCTAGCAGAGGGACTGACCCGAACCGAGCAGAAGAAGGAGAAGGAATCCATAGGAATCGCATACCGCAAACCGTATTCCCAGCTGTCTGTTGTAGGGAAAAAGGAGGAACCCGACCGTGCTGATGCTAAGCGAGGCTAAAGCAAAAGCGGGAAAGGAGAGAGACCCAGCGACGAGGACGCCAGGAGGGAGTGAGGAGGGGTCCCATGAGGGTAGACCTCAAGAGAGAAAGCAGGAGAGAAGTTTTGCCGTTGCAAAAAGATAAAAGATGATGGCCTAGTCCCCCCCATAGGGGGAGTGTTAGGCGGAGACAACCGGTATAGACTTACGGTTGTCTAGGCCAATCGGAATTCTTTCGTATAGACGGAGATTTGTCTAGGAAGGCTCGAAAGTAACTCGTTTCGTTTATGACTACTAAGAGTACAAGAAAGTAGAATAGAATCGTAAGAACAATATTATATTGTTAAGGTCTCTTCTCCGTTGCTTGATAATGTCTAAAGCTTGGGAGGCACTTCGATATTTATATTCCGCGTCTGAGTGTTCGCGGGCTACATCTATTTAGCATACAAAATATGTACCTCTTCAAATCTAATGCGCAACGTCGGGTTCTCCATGATAGTGCGAACACCGGGAGACCCTGAGAACCATCACACCATCTTCAGTAATTACTATTTCTTGCCCGGGAGACATACTTGTCACCAATAGTAACTATCCGATCCTCAGAGTCTATAGACCTGTAGCCGAGTTCTCAAGTCGAACTCTGTTGGCTCCAATAGTTCTCTTCGTTACCAAGAGGATCAATCTTGATACGAGACTGCATATGCAGATATGCCGGAGTCGTTGACTTTCTAGTTGTGATAACTCAACAACTAACCGATAGAATTCATTCTAATGACTCTCTTCTTATAGAGGGGAGGCCATTCTATTGAATAGTCTCATAATCCCTCGGTCGGCAACTCCTGGTTGTTCTATGTAGAGGGGGTGGACCTTCGTGTTGTGTTGGTTGTAAATCCCGCAACTGCGGTACACCTCTTATCATAGTTGTAACACTCCTCAAAACTCGCTGGCTTCTTTGGTAGTGTTTCCAGGAGCTCTAGACTCTTTCTAATCGTCGAAGGGTGGATGTGAATGCATTGGTTCGTTATCCCGAACCTCCTAACATTCATCTCATGACCTTTGTGCGAAAACGTCCCGTTACATACGGCCCGTATCAAAGATGTCATATCTTTGAAGCCTTGTAACTCCCTGAGTAGTTGACGGATTGACTTCGTTCCACTTCCCAGGTCTAGCCAGAGGTCCCCTCTTATATATCCTGCGAACAGCTTTCGGTCGGACGGACGGCAGCGACGTATACGGTGTTATTCTGACACCTTCAATTCTGTGACCAAGTAGTCACAGGACGCAACTAAGGTTGATATGTATGATGACGCGCGGGCCCCGTAAGGGGGCCGGAGGGGGGTGTTGGGAACCAAGATTCTCGAACTCGGGTAAGGTTACCCTACCTAGGGTACTCCTAGGCTTATCGGAATCGGGTACTCCTAACAGGGAGGACCAGACGCGAAAAAGTGGTGATGATTCCTTGGTATTGAGACTTCAATCACCGGAGGTGTAGCGGAGACGGTCGTTGTTCCCAGGTCTAGCCAGAGGTCCCCTCTTATATATCCTGCGAACAGCTTCCGGTCGGACGGACGGTAGCGACGTATACGGTGTTATTCTGACACCTTTAATTCTGTGACCATATAGTCACAGGACGCAACTAAGGTTGATGTGTATGATGACGCGCGGGCCCCGTAAGGGGGCCGGAGGAGGGTGTTGGAGACTGAGATTCTCGACTTCGGGTAAGGTTACCCTACCTAAGGTACTCCTAGGCTATCGGAATCGGGTACTCCTAACATGAGCTCCCTCCTCTAGGGCTTCGCCTCGAATGCCCCTTTGGTACAAATATAAAATTTAAACATTAAAATTTTAAATATTAAATAATAAACCTTAAACATTAATCATTTAAGGACCCGATGAAAGCAGGGTAAAAAACTTTCCGCGTTTGCTTGGCCACGGCAAGAAAACCTTATCTTTATCGTCCTTCCTCTGCCCGTCGTGGCATTTCCGGATTATCGCGATGAAATTCCTCCACCAATTCCCTCGCATTATCCATTCCCGTTGCAGGTTCCCAAGTGTTCTCGTCTTCGGAACAACCCTGCCATTTAACAAAGTACCACAGCTCGCGTATCTGTTGATACCGGCCACGGACTTTTTTCCTGTAAGAGCGTACCTCGCTTCTTACAATCTTTTCTATCTCCCATTGTAGGTCGCCTTCGATATCTTCGGGTTCCCTGGGAGGTTGTTGTCGGTCTGCTCTTACCGACTCTCTGTAGGGTTCTAACAGAGAAACATGGAATACTGGATGTATATTCCAACGATCCGATATGTTGAGTTTGAATGCTCGGCTTCCTCGTTTTTTCAGAATCACGAAGGGTCCATAGAGTTTTGGGCTTAACTTTTTGGACTTCCGGCGGGTGCGAATATTCTTTGCGTTTAACATTACTTTATCGCCGGGTTTGAAGTCTGGTTGTTGCTTGGCCTTTCTATCATAATATTTGGCCATAGCTTCTCGTGTTTGTTCGAGTGATTGCCGTGCTTGCTCATGAATCGTTTTTATCCAGTTCGCATAAAGGGTTGCTCCTGGATTATGCGCTTCTCGCTCCTTCATCCATTCCGTTTGAGGATGGAATCCATAGTTTGCGTAGAATGGGGTCATTCCGTGTGCACTGGTTGCCGAATTGTTGTAAGCATGTTCGGCTAAGGGTAGGAGCTGATACCAATCATCCTGATCGTAATTGACAAAACTTCGTAAGTAACCTTCCAGCACTTGGTTGGTTCGTTCAGTTTGTCCGTCAGTTTGTGGATGGTATGCAGTTGACATCCTCCTTTTTATATCCAATGCTTTACACAATGATTCCCAAAATTCTCCTGCAAACTTCGAGTCCATATCCGAGACAATCTCTGATGGTAAGCCGTGTAGCTTCCATATTTCCTTCGTGAAGGCGGTGGCGACATCTTTCGCAGTCGTTGTTCCCTCTAGTCCGATGAAATGGGCCATCTTAGTAAACCGATCAACCACTACCATTATTTGGGTACATCCTTGACTTTGCGGTAATTGTGTTATAAAGTCCACGAATATGGATGCCCAGGCTGCATATGGTATCGATAGTGGTTGGAGTAGCCCATATTTTGCGTGTCGTGGTGACTTATTGTGTTGACAATCGTCACATGACCGTACATAATCGTTTACCCAATTTGCCAAGCCTTTCCAATAAAAATCTCGCATGATGATTTCGAGAGTTTTTTCTTGTCCGAAATGTCCTGCAATCTTTGCGTCGTGACATCCTTCGGCTATTGTGGTGTAAAGGCTTTGGTTGTTTGGTACGAATAGTCTTTGCTTATAGTACAGCAAATCATCGGTTAGGGTCCAATCCTTTGGGAAAGGTTTGTCATTGTCTCGGAGTTTTTCCAACTCTTTCCTTCGCTTCAGCCATTCCTTATCACCCGGGATGGCCCTTTGAATCTGCTTCAGAAATTCGGGATTGAATTTCTTTAATTCTTTGCGGGCTAGTATGGTACTAGTCATGAGGGTTCGTTCGGGTATTTCGGATACGTCATACCAGTGTTTATTCTGATCCTTTGACGCATGGAGCTGGCTGACTACTGGTTCAATCTCTTGGATAGTCATAGCTCTTGTAGCAATATCTGTGCTACCGAATCCCGCCGTTCCTCTTTCTGTTTCGTCCAGGTTATCTATTTCCATCATATCAGCGGTATTAATCTTTTCTATCACTAGTTGGGCGATACAATCCCCTTCTTTGATGTGACAATCCGCGTCTCGGTGGTTGAATAGTAGAACTTTGAGTTCTCCGGTGTAATCCGCATCAATTACTCCGGCACCTGTTGAAATCCCGCTTTTGACGGCTAACCCGCTTCTGGGAGCAATTCTTCCATATGTTCCAACTGGTAATCCTACTGCGATACCGGTTCCAACTATTAACTGTCCCCTTGCTGGGACTATGTCTTCTTGCAGAGCGTAGAGATCATGGCCCGCTGCCATTCTTGAGCCTTTGGTTGGTAGCCTTGCTCTTGTATCTAACCTTTTGACCCGGATAATTGAGTCAGGATCGTTCCATCTGGGTTCCTCCTGGATGTCATCTGCACATATGTCGCCTTCAGGGTTTCCTGCAAGTAAGCAGATTCGAATTTCCCCCATCTTAGTTCTCGTAACTGAACTGACTTGGAAATGTTCGGGCTTCAAGATCGCTTGTTCGCGATGTGCAGCTCCCTCCTCAGGACGGTACTCCGGCCGTCGACTGAGTGCATCCGGTTTTCCTCCTCTGGTGCCTGGGCGGTAGACAATTTTGAAATTGTAATCTGCGAGCTTTTGTGCCCAGCGAATTTGGCGACCACTCCAGACCTTCGAGGTGAGGAAATATTGAAGGTTTTGGTGATCGGTATAGACAGTAACCGGTTTTTCGGTTCCAACCAAGTATTGGCGCCATTCCTTGAATGCTTCTAGTATTGCCAATAGCTCTTTATCGTGGATCTCATAATTTCTTTCTGCCGAATTCAGTTTGCGGGAGTGAAACGCTACCGGGTGTAGCCGTTTTTCCACAAACTGTGATAAGACGCAACCTAAAGCGAAGTCGCTAGCGTCTGTTTCTACCACCGTTTCCCGTTCGGGGAAAAAATGGTGTAGGATAGGGGCAGAAGTAAATCTTCTCTTAAGTTCTTGAAAGGCTGCTTCTTGTTCCGGGCCCCACCGGAATTTTTTCGGGTCGCCCTTCAATGTTTCCGTGATCGGCGCACAGATTTTTGAGAAGTTTTGTATGAAGCGTCGGTAGAAATTCGCAAATCCTTGGAATATCTGAACTTCTTTGACTGACTTCGGTGGCTTCCAGTTCAAAACGGAGTCCACCTTTCGGGTGCTCATAGACACCCCATCGACGGCTACTATATAGCCTAAAAATTCCACCTCTTTTACGTGAAAGAAAGATTTCTTTATTGAAATCGCGAGTTGGAAATCTGCTAGTTTCTGCAGAACCTTTTTCACCAACTCAATATGTTCTTTCTCGGTCTTTGAATAAATGAGAATATCGTCGAGGTAGCAGACAACGCCTTGGTCAAGATGTTCTCGAAGAACTTCGTTCATCATGTCTTGGAATGTTGCCGGAGCATTAGCTAGTCCGAAAGGCATTATGTTGTATTCGTAGTGCCCGTATCTTGTCCGGAAAGCTGTTTTCAATTCGTCCCCTTCTTTTATCCAAATCAGGTTATAACCATCTTTTAAATCAATTTTTGAGAAGATGGTTGCACCTGCCACTCGATCGCGTAGTTCCGACATTAGTGGCAACGGGTACTTGTTTAAGATGGTGATCTTATTTAAGTTCCGGTAATCCACTACCAAACGTAGTCGGCCATCGGCCTTCGGTGTGAAAAGGATTGGTGCACCGAATGGCGACTGACTTCGTTTAATCTTTCCTTGTCGGATCATTTCTTTAAGGTATTCGCGTAGGAGTTTTAACTGTTTCTCGGATAGTGGGTAGATGGGTCCCCAAGATGGTTTTGCTCTGTCAACTAACTTGATTTCGTGATCGAATGTTCTCCTTGGTGGTAGCTTCACCGAAGTTTGCGGTAGGAAGAGCTTCTTGAATCCCCAGTAGTGTTTGGGTAGCGAGTCGAAGTTAACTTCATTCGGATCTTCGACGGTCCCAATTCTTCCAATTTGAATCTCATTCTCATTCCACGCTACCGATTCATCGTATTCGAACATATCTGCAATTCCTTCATCTTCTTCTTCCACACATGTAGTTTTACATTTGGGGTCTTTGAATTCCCAGTTATCAGGATCCCCAATGTTTGATAGGGGGTGTTCTGAATGCCACTACCCAAACGGGATAATCATCCTATAGTCTCTAGCTGCTGCGATTTCGCACGCAACTTCGGATAAGTGTTTTTTGCGTCCAATTTCAAGCCATAATGGACGCGTATAAAATTTTCCTCCCGATGGAGATGGTACTCCATCGAAGCCTTGAATAGCGACCGGATTCGGTCTTTCTGTGAACGGAATTTTTAATTCCTTAACAAGGTCTTTGTTGATTAGGAATACGTTGGATCCTGAATCTAATAGAACACGGATTTTGTATCTTTGTCTGTTTGGGTTTATAACATGGATATGAGCATATCCCTCGGGACAGTCATATCGCGTAGGTTTTGGCGCGTCAAACGCGCGTCTCTTTGGATGAGGGGTCGAACCGTCGTCTTTTCGTTTCGACATGTCTGAGGTTATGATAACAACTAGGATGTTTGTTACCGCGCCCGCGCAGTTTCGACCATTAAGGTCTCCTCAGACAAACTGGTTTCCTATTAATAAAGAAAATCCTAAATCCCTACTCGGCGTTTCACCGATACACTTAATAGTGCACGACCAGTTCTTAGGCTGGATGCCTCTCCTTTCTCTCATACTTAGGGCCTTGGTGGTAACGAGGTTGATTTCTTGCGAAACCTATTGTTCCTCTCCAATTCCTTTTCCCTTAAGGATTGGTTTGATCTTCCAGCCAGAAACAGCTGTGTGTGCAACATAGAGGTATCCCCGGTGCTGTCCAGCTAGTACAACTTCCCGGATACGTGTCCTGCAACTCCACCTATGTTTTCTGGGGTTAAGATCCCGACACGTGATATAGTCGTCCGTATCATCCTTCACCAACCCTAGTAACTAACTGGGAGTGGAAAACGCTTGTGGGTAAGGTCCACGGAATAACCAGCGTACGGGAGAGACTAACTAGCTTATTCGTTGCTCTTGTCCGGGCGCCTGAACCATCCCCTCTTTCCAACATAACTCAGCTTCAGGACTGATAGGTTCGGGTACGTGGGCTTGCGCAATCTTTCAGGCCAATTTCATCGTCATGAATTCGGCAACCCTTCTGACTGGAGGTCTCATACCCACAACCCTACTTAATATGCCTGCTTGCTGGTATGGATGGGATGCCTGGTCAAGGTGTTATTTTGGTTCCCGCTGACCCTGGCGGACTACCCAGACGAAAATACCGCTGGTGCTTGGTTCCGTTCACTAACTTCACCCCAGCCCCGGGGGGTTCCCAATTTCGATTCCGGTTTCGTATCCTAACGAACCCCGACTACCCAAACGCCGTCGCCGTTGGTGCCACATGAGGTGACCTAAGTCATTTCCTCATTTTCGCCTAGTTCCCAAAGTTTGTTTCCTCTAGGTGTTTGGGCGGCGGAAATGTTGCGGGGACGGTGTACCGTAGCTACCGTCCTAGCCCTATGTCTAATGGGAAGAGTAGGTCGTTCTGCCCTTGTAGTAGACACCTTAATTTGTCCCCAGCACGTTTTATAGTCGTAGTTTTTCTTTCCACAACGAGTGCATATGCCGTCTTTATTTCGTTCGTCGATGACGGACTGGGGAATTCCTTCATGGGCCTTTTTGAAGTTGGTATGCGTTTGTTTACTGACTCCGCCGGGTCTTTTTGCCGGTTTATCGGGTTCCGGTTCCCTTCTTCGCTTTTTGGAGGGACCACCGCCTTTGATTTGGGGCTTCTCCTTCTTAAACCTGGGCTTGTCAGGTTTTCTATCCTCAGAAGAAGTTTTTACGGGTTTTGGTCTATCCCGTAACAGGTGGTCCCGTTCCTTTAGTTCCTCCTCTTCTCGGCCTGCCTTCCTGAGTGCTGCTTCCCATTCCGCATCGGTATCGAAGGTCTTGAGGGATAGGCGTAAGCGTATGCTGGCTGGTAACTTCTTTTCCATCACCAGACGCCATGCGGGGCCAGTTATTTTGGCCTTCGTATTAAGGTTGGTCATGATTTGGACGTAGTTTTGAACATTATCTTTATATTCAACTTTCTCCATATCACGGACCGCCTTTCGTCCCTCCTCGATTGACGCGAACCGTTCTGTGAATTCATGGTCGAAGCGGGTCCAGGTTGCCAGGCCGGCATCTTGCTCCACTCCATGGAGTCCATCCATAGCCCTACGGTACCACATTGCTACCGGGTTGACTAACTCCCCTTTAGTTCTTCCTAGTGCAAAGATGACCCTTTCCCGGTCACTATCCCAAGTTCTAGGATTTCTTTCAAAGTAGTCCACACATTGTAGTAACCAATAGCGAACGCATTGTGATGGTTTTGCTTCGAAGAATGGGGGTGCATCAGCCGGTCGTTTGGTGGTTAATGCAAAGGCTTCCGCCAGTACATCGGCTGTTCCACGTTGTTCGGGTGTCAATCCGCGGCTGAATCTGGATGGGCCTCCACCACGTCTTCCTCCATTTCCTCCTTCATCATCACTCCCATCATCATCTGGGTCACCCCCTGGTGCCGCGGGGATGGGAGGTTCTCCCTCTCTTTGCTTTCCCTTATCTCGGGAAGGCCCCTCTGGAGGTTGAGTCTCCTCTCTTGCTTCCGCCCAACTTTCAGGGACCGATTCCAACGCTACTTGTCGACCCGTTGGTCGATTTTGTGAGAGCTCCGTTACCCGTTCTGTCAGCATTGCGAGAGTATCCATGATACGAGTTTGGTCTCGCTGTATTGTCCGGGTAAAGTCACTGTAGGTATTAGCCTCGTGTTCTTGTCTTTCGGCGAGATTAGATATCATGGCTCGAAGCGTCATGTTTTGTTGGAATTGGTTATCCTTGAATGCCTGGAAATCGCGTTCCAAGGTGAGGTCTCTTTCTAGGGCTTCTCGTTGCAATTGAGTAGTTACTCCCTCGTGATGCTCATGTCGAGCATCTTGCTGCGCTAACTTAGCAGCAATCTCCTTTGCCAACTGGGTCTGGATATCCCGAATGTTGGCTTCCACCAAGACACACTGCTGCAATACGAGTGTCATCTCATTGTCATGCAGATCCTGTCCTTCCAATAATTGTTTTTGGACTTTGATTAACGCTCTTGCATTTTCCTGAGAATCTGCAGATAGGATTTCAAATGCAATATTGGAGGTATCGATACTGGTGGTAATGTCTTGACGGATCTGCCCAATAACCACTCCTAACCGAGCCGCGAATCTTGCAAGATCGACGGCGTGGGTGTTTGGTCGTGGTGTACTAGATCTGGAATGAGGAGATGTTGCTCTCGATGTCGGCGCAATGCTAGGGGTCCTTCCACCTCTTCGTGGATTTCGAAGGGCTGGATCGAGAGAGGTAGGATTACTGAAGGCACTGGGACTATTGTCCCCTGAAGTATCCATCGGTTCCCCTGGACCGATTTGCTTTGGAGGCTGCGACATTTCTTTTTCTCTTTGTGCTCGTACTCGAGCTAACCAAGCCGGAGTGTTGGAGGCAATGGTTTTATGGATAGAGGGCTAGACACTTGGTGTCTCGCCGTATCGTGCGGTAAGGAGGTGATGTGAACCGTGGTTCACTCGTAGGTAGAGAGCCTTGGTAATAAGGAGATCTAACAATATACTGTTAGGCGGAGACAACCGGTAAAGACTTAAAGTTGTCTAGGCCAATCGAGATTCGTTTGTAAGACGGAGATTTGTCTAGGAAGGCTCGGAAGCAACTCGTTTTGTTTATGACTACTAAGAGTGCAAGAAAGTATAATAGAATCGTAAAAACAATATTATATTGTTAAGGTCTCTTCTCCGTTGCTTGATAATTGTCTAAAGCTTGGGAGGCACTTCGATATTTATATTCTGCATCTGAGCGTTCGCGGGCTACATCTATCTAACATACAAAATATGTACCTCTTCAAGTCTAATGCGCAACGTCGAGTTCTCCCTGATAGTGCGAACACTGGGAGACCCTGAAAACCATTACAGCATCTTCGGAAATTACTATTTCTTGCCCAGGAGACATACTTGTCACCAGTAGTAATTATCCGATCCTTAGAGTCTATCAACCTGTAGCCGGGTTCTCAAGTCGAACTCTGTTGGCCCCAATGGTTCTTTTCGTTACCAAGAGGATCAGTCTTGGTACGAGACTCCATCTGTAGATATGCCGGAGTCGATGACTTCTAGTTGTGATAACTCAACAACTAACCGATAGAATTCATTCCGATAACTCTCTTCTCGTAGAGGAGAGGTCATTCTATTGAATAGTCTTATAATCCCTCGGTTGGCAACTCCTGATCGTTCTATGTAGAGGGGGTGGACCTTCGTGTTGTGTTGGTTGTAAACCCCGCAACTGCGGTACACCTCTTATCATAGTTGCAACACTCCTGGAAGCTCGTTGGCTCCTTTGGTAGTGTTACCAGGAGCTCTAGACTCTTTCCGATCGTCGAAGGGTGGATGTGAATGCATTGGTTCGTTATCCCGAACCTTTTAACATTTGTCTCATGACCTTGTGCGAAAACGTCCTGTTACTTACGGCCTATGTCAAAGATGTCGCATCTTTGAAGCCTAGTAACTTCCTGAGTAGTTGACGGATTGACTTCGTTCCACTTCTCAGGTCTTGCCAGAGGTCCCCTCTTATATATCCTGCGAACAGCTTTCGGTCGGACGGACGGTAGCGACGTATACGGTGTTATTCTGACACCTTTAATTCTGTGACCATATAGTCACAGGACGCAACTAAGGTTGATGTGTATGATGACGCGCGGGCCCCGTAAGGGGGCCGGAGGAGGGTGTTGGAGACTGAGATTCTCGACTTCGGGTAAGGTTACCCTATCTAGGGTACTCCTAGGCTATCGGAATCGGGTACTCCTAACAAAAATGCTGACTTTGACATCAGATTTCTCAGCTATTCTTTTGGCGCAGTACTCGATACTTTACAGTAATATTCTACTCGACGCCAGCATTCCAACGGTGTAAAGAACGTCTACTCAGCATCAGTATTGGTGGAGATACAGGCTATTATGAAGGTGATAGTTACCATGGCAAAGTGCTGACTTTGACGTCAGATTCCTCAGCTATCCCTTGGGCAGAGTACTCAATACTTTACAGCAATATCCCACTCGATGCTAGCATTCCAACGATGTAAAGAACGTCTACTCGGCATCAATATTGGTGGAGATACAGGCTATAATGGTGGTGATGTATACCCTGGTAAAGTACTGACTTTGACACCAGATTCTTCAGTCATCCCTTGGGCGTAGTACTCGATACTTTACAGCAATAATACACTCGATGCCAGCATTCCAACGATGTAAAGAACGTCTACTCGGCATCAATATTGGTGCCGTTACAGGCTATTATTGAGGTGATGTTTACCCTGGCGAAGTGCTAACTTTAACCCCAGATTCTGTCCTCAATACTCTGATGCCCAGGCTGACATTTGGCGTCCTAGACATACTCGATGCCAGCCTTCCAACGGTATAAAGGATGTCTTACTCGTACCAATATCCGTGGAGTTACAGCCTATTTTGTGTCCTGGCAAAGTACTAACTTTGATACCAGATTCTGTCCTCAATACTCTGACGCCCAGGCTGGCGTTTGGCGTCCTAGACGTACTCAATGCCAGCTTTCCAATGGTACAAAGGACGTCATTCCGGCACCAATATCCGTGGAGTTACAGCCTATTTTGTGTCCTGACAAAGTGCTAACTTTGACGCCAGATTCCGTCCTCAATACTGTGACGCCCAGGTTGACGTTTGGTCTCCTAGACGTACTCGACGTCAGCTTTCCAACGGTATAAAGGATGTCGTTCCGGCACCAATATCCGTGGAGTTACAGCCTATTTTGTGTCCTGGTGAAGTGCTAACTTTGACACCAGATTCTGTCCTCAATACTCTGACGCCCAAGCTGACGTTTGGCGTCCTAGACGTACTCGACGGCAGCTTTCCAACGGTACAAAGGAGGTCGTTCTGGCACCAATAGCCGTGGAGTTACAGCCTATTTTCTGTCCTGGTGTTAGGCATAAAGAAAATACGCAGACCTCTCGGTAGGGTAACTGCGCAGAGACCCTCATTTATCGAAGCCTAACACCCCCCTCCGGCCCCGTTCTGGGGCCCGCACGTCCTTAGCGAGATTTCGAAAAGTTGCGTCCCATGACTATAATGTCACTTCAATGAAGCCCACTTCATAACACTATATACGTCGCTGCCGTCCGTCCGACCGGAAGCTGTTCACAGGATATATAAGAGGGCACCTCTGGGTACCTCTGTGAAGTGGAACGGAGGAAATCCGTCAGAGGCGCATTGAGTTACTAGGCTTCAAAGTTAGGCACCCTGACTACGGGCCGAAAGTGACGGGACGTTTTCGGTTCGAGAATCCGCAACTACTCCTACAGTGGCCCAGAGGCCATAGGGGATAGATATGACACCAATACTTATCTGAAGGCCACTGTATGTTGGTTGGTCCTGGAAACGGGATCCCTCAAGAGGTGATTTTCTTTGAGGCGAGGCGGACCGAGGGGAAGCTGCTCAGACTCAGAAGACCTAATAGGCGGTAGACATACGGGTGCTGGCGCACTGTCTACGAAGCCTGCATCATGCATAGGTGCCCGACACATATGCTGGCCACTATGTGAAATCGGAAGAGACTACTGGGACGATAGTCAAGATGACTGCAGTTTCAGACAGAAGTCTATTCGGCTCTATAAATCGAAGACCGGTTATTCGAGGATAATAACATATCCTACGATAAGAGGGAAAAGAATTTATGAGGACAAAGATGGTATGCAAGAATTTAGGATCAAACGGTGTTTGCACTTGTTAAGACTATGAGACGTAGTGTACGATTTTGGGGAAGGTACTTTGTTATAGGAGGATTAGAAGTAGTCCGCGAACACTCAGACGCGGGATATAAATATCGAAGTGCCTCCTAAGCTTTTTGAAAAAGACAAGCAACGGAGAAGAGACCTTAACAATATAATATTGTTTTACCTACGAATCTTTATAAAAATATTTCCTCTATTGATTAAGCGAGTTCTTAGTAGTCATAAACGAAAAGAACGACACCGAGCCTTCCTAGACAAATCTCCGTCTATTACGAAAGATTCAGGGCTAAGTCTTCTCGACAAATATTTAAAGTCAGCTTCCGCCTAACAGCCACGTCCCTCTACGTCTTAGTTAACGATTTGCATTCTTGACGTCTTGTGCATCAGACGCACATGATGCACAAGACCTAACATAGAATTTTTGCTGATGTAGCTTTGTACTATAATTAAGGCTGTCTGAGTCTACTGTCTTCTGTCAAGATATCAGCAAGGATCAAGCTTGACTGGATCAAATTAGTAGGATATCAAAGTTAGCACATACTTATCCAAAACAAACTTCAGATGTGTTAGATACAATAGGATACTCAGGATACCCCAGACATAACTGGAGACTAAGAAATTCCAGAATGCATAGAATGCAAACAACAGCAGCAAAAATTATCACCTGCGTCCTGTGCATCCTGTGTGTCAGACGCACAGGATGCTGGAACGCAAATTGCAATTCACGATGCAGGTGGACATGGCAACCAATGTCAGGACGTAAGTTGACAAGGCAACCCATTTCAGGACGCAACTGGATGTTACAGGATGCAACTGGATATCACAGGACGCAACTGGACGCAGGAACCGACGTCAGAATACGTCTCTTAAAATTCAGAATTCACTGGATACAGCCGATACAAAGCATAACTTATGCCTAGGTTATTCCAAAATGAGTTATATTTTTACAGTAAATAAGATTTATTTTTATAGATAAACAGGGCTGGGCTAAGTTACAAAAAGCAGGCGGGTATACATGAGTGATACAGAGTCCGAGTCTAATAGATGTACAGTCCTGTCCGGAAAGTCTTCACACCCCTCCATGGCAACCGATCCCACATGATACCCCAACTTCCAACTTTTTCCAATAAATCAGAAAATATGTGAATAAAATAATAAAATTTACTTTTAGATTGAGAAATATCCTGAATAAAATTTTACGTAAGAATAAAATTAAAATATGTTTAGTTTGTGCTACTATAAGTTGATGCTAGAATCTATGAATTTTGGTAGAAAATTTCAACAAAAACTATCTATTATATACATTGAGCTCAAGGCTATGAATAAAAGATCTAAGAGACAAAAAGATAGATATTAATACTTAAGATATTAGAGATTATGTTAGATCAAATAATGTGTTATATAAATGTCAAGGTGATCATAAATGTATGAATTTATCTCCATTGACTGAAGTATTTTAAATAAGCTACTAAATCTAGAAGAATTTCTATTTGCAGCTCTAAAATTGCTCATGTAGGAAGTAATACTTCCTAAAGATTATAATAAATTATTTTTGAGATTATCTAGTACTGTTAGGTGCCCAAAGACTGCAACTGAAATATCCTTTATAATAGTTAGAAATAGTTATCAAGGTTGCCATTTACAGACTACAATAACAGGATGGAAGATTGATCAAAAAATATATTATACTCTGGACTTGATCTATAGTTAGGGGGTAATTACTTTGATAGTATAAACATATATTTAAAATAATTAAAACATAGTAGTATTTCACTCCAAGAAAGACATATTAATATTCATCCTAATATTATCAATTTTGATTTCCAGAAACAGACAATGACCCAAATTCCGATAAGATGTATGTGTTACGTTCTTGTATATTTTTAAAAGCTATTATTTATATTTCATTTCCAATTAATTCATATTCTTATCTAAAAATAGAGAAACTAGATAGATATTGGGTTTTTTGAGTAAAATGCTTGTATAGAAAACTCTTAACTAAATAAATTATTTTTGATCAGATCTTTATACATGTATTATATCCTAATTCACAATTACCTAGATATTACATATATTTAATATGAAATTATTATCTTAGTAGGTTATAAAGATAAAAAATATTTTATAAGGCTTATTTATAGTAAGTGCATTTTAGTTAGTACCCAAACATACTAGTCTGTAAACTGTATTTGATGATAAAATTTTACAATAATTTCTAAAAATACTCCTTATAGTTTATATTTTACTATGTATTTAAATAGGATCAATTCATTGATTAATTGTGGAAATTTGGTTCTTTAATGTTTGCTTGGTTGAATTGGTCAGGGGTGTGAAGACTTTCCGGACACGACTGTAACAGGTTATAACTCCACCAATATTAGTGCTGAGTAGACGTTCTTTATACTAATGGAAAGCTGGCGTCGAGTAGAATAATGCTGTAAAGTATGGTGTACTGCGTCTAAAGGATGGCCGAGGAGTCTGACATCAAAGCTAGCACTTCCTCAGAGATCACTAACGTAAATATTACCTCTATAATAGGCTGTATCTCTACCAACATTGATGGCGAGTAGACGTTCTTTATACCACTGGAAAGCTGGCTTCGAGTAGGATATTGCTGTAAAGTATGAAGAACTGCGCCAAAGGGATGGCCGAGGAATCTGGTATCAAAGTCAGCACTTCCTCAGGGATTACTAAAGTAAACATCACCACCATAACAGGCTGTATCTCCACCGATATTGATGGCGAGTAGACGTTCTTTATACTGTTAGAGATCTGGCGTCGAGTTGGATACTGCTGTAAAGTATGAAGTACTACACCAAAAGGATTGCCGAGGGATCTGGTGTCAAATTCAGCACTTCCTCAGAGATCGCCAAAGCAAATATCATCTCCATAATAGGCTGTATCTCTACCAGTATTGATGGCAAGTAGACGTTCTTTATACCGATAGAAAGCTGGCGTCGAGTTAAATACTGCTGGAAGGTATGAAGTACTGCGCTCAAAGATTGGCCGAGGAATCTGGTATCAAAGTCAGTACTCCCTTAAGGATCGCCAAAGTAAACACCACCTCCATAATAGACTGTATCTCTACCGGTATTGATGGCAAGTAGACGTTCTTTATGCTGTTGGAAGACTGGCATCGAGTAGAATACTGCTGTAAAGTACGAAGTACTGCGCCCAAAGGATGGCCGAGGAATCTGGTGTCAAGGTCAGCACTTCCTCAGAGATCACTAAAGTAAACATCATCTTCATAATAGGCTGTATATCTACTAGTATTGATGGCGGGTAGATGTTCTTCATACCGTTGGAATACTAGCGTCGGGTAGAAAACCACTGTCGGGTATGAAGTACTGCGCCCAAAGAATGGCCAAGGAATCTGGCATCAAAGTCAGCACTTCCTCTGGGATCGCCAAAGTAAATATCACCTCAATAATAGGCTATATCTCCACCAATATTGATGGCGAGTAGACGTTCTTTATACTGTTGGAAAGCTGGAGACGAGTAGAGTACAACTGTAAAGTATGAAGTACTGTGCCAAAAGGATAGCCGAGTAATCTGGCGTCAAAGTCAGTACTTTGTTAGAACATAAAATAGGCTATAACTTCTTGTAAACCTACAGTAGGCAGATGTTCTTTGTTGCAATGAAAAGCTGAAATTGAGTGGAATGTAGTCCTAAATTATTAGCTTTGATGATATAGGGACTGAGGAGCAATGGTAGTTGACAGACCTGTTGTTGATGTACTGACTGTGATGTTGTGTGGTTGTCCAAGTGTTACTCAATGCGTCGCAGTCTTAGAGAAACTTAACAAAACACCCAACTCCTACAATCACAACTATCACTCACTTTTACATTCTACTCAATGGACCATTTTGGCTCCCAGATTCTTCAAGAGACTAAAATAGAATTTTTTGCGTCTCATCTCCTATTTCTGTAAATATTTTTAAATTTGGTCCGAGTATCTAGTAGATATACCGATGGCTGGTATGTGGCTTGATATTATAATTACAACTCTCTGCCGTCTTGTGTCAGGACATCAGCCAGGATTGAGACACTCTGCTGTCTTGTGTCTGGACATCAGTAAGGATGAAGGTCCGCCTAGCCAAATTGAGAGTTGAAAATTATTACATTCTTACTGTTAGGCATATAAGACTTAGCATAGTGGTAAGGTCACGCCTATGACCATAAAGGTCAAGTGACTCGATAAGATGGTTGCGGTAAAGCTATATAGAAATTAAAATAATAATTTCTAATTTATATCTCCCTGACCGCGAACCATATGAGACCACTTACTATAAAGTGAATAGCCGACCAAGGGATTTTCTATCAATTAGACACAAGACCTCCGGCGCTATCAGATTACATCAGAAGTCACCAATACCCATTCAAGATTAGGTGTATGTCGGACAGCTCCAATAGGGGTCCCTCTTAGAGGCAGGAGGTCTGAGGGGAACCACACTTGAATTGGAAGACTGGGGATGCATGAAGCCTTTCTATGATACTGGCGTGTCGAGACTCATGCATGCATATATTAATTATGCACCAGTTCCTGACAATGAACTTAGCTAGTTCTTGATCAGAAGGGATGGTTGGAATGATAGTCATTCGGACTACATTTCCATACTTAGTTCATTCAAGCCTAGAGATCACAAAGAGATCATTGGTGGATAGGACGCTATCTTCTCAAGATAAATATCTCGTCTCAATTAAGGTTGAAGTGGTGTACGAACTTTCAGGGTCAAATGGTGTTCGCACTTAGTAGAAACTAAAGTCAAAAGCTCCTCGGTACAAGTTAGTACGGAGATACTAAGTACCGGTAAAAATGTATAAATAGGTTTAAGGTCTCCGGGTTAGTTAGAGGAATCAAGCAACGGAGAAGAGACCTTAACAATATAATAAGTTTACAACTACGAATCTTTATTCTTTTATTCTTTACTACTTTACGAGTCTTCCTAGACAATCTCCGATCAAAGATTCAGGCCCTAGTCTGACCAATAAGTCTGATCTCGGCTACCGCCTAACACTTGCTTAGGAAGAACTCAGGACGTCCCTGACACTACCGGACACTTTAGGACGTCTAGGACGCATGGGATGCCGCCAACCACACATTTGCGTCAGGACGTACAGCTGACACATCTGAAGTAGGGTTTTTATTTGCTGATGAACAGAAGATTTGCTTCAGGACATACCGCTGACACATCTAACACTATGTTTTTTTTTGCTAATGTAACTCTATATTACTTTATCACTTAATAATATTATAGCTCTATCACAATACTCTAAGTAGTGTTAGTATTCAGACTACTATTATAACAATTTATAAAGTTGATAAGAAGTATGAAAAATACTAAAAAGAACTCAAAGAGATAATTTTAAAACAAGAAAGATAGAAAAGGAATTAAGGCAGGTAAAAAATGCAAAAAATAGTAATAAAGTATATTTTAAAAAAAGTACAGTATTAAACCTATAAACATAAGTCTCATAATTAATTATTATAGAAATAACTTAAAACAACATGCTAGATTGAGGAAAGAGGCTTAAATAGTATAAATTAAAATAATACAAATATAATATCTCTTCTCTCATCTTATAATGAGCTATAAAGTAACTTTAAGTCATAATGTTTAATATTAGATCACTAAGTAAAGTTGACCCAGATGGTTATATTAAGCTAGCAGGTATTCTAAACATATGTCTATGATTGCAAACAAGCAAGTAATCAAGGCCTGTAGTAACTGGCTACAATCATAGTATAAGTACTCAAAAATCTCTTGAAACTATTAATATTAAAGTACAGTAGACAAATTAATACTAACTATCTTTCTTTAAACATTCCACTTAAAGTACCCTTAAAATGTTTACAAGTTAGTGAAAAGGCTTAATCAACTGGAATTATCTAGGAACCAAATAGCTGTTTTGAAAAATATAGAAAAGATATAATATCATACTTACTCTATTATAACAGAGAAGTAAACATATAATTCTACAGGCTATAAACTAATCTCTTCCAGTATAGGTAGGAGAGTTACAGTATAGTAGAAAGATAAAGAAATAAGTAACTCCATATCTTACTACTTATTTTCAAATATTGAAGCTATTATCAATCACCTAATAAGGCTGAATGTACGGAGGTACGGTACAGCTCCTAAGTTTTGTACCTCCGTATAAGTGAAGGATAACATGGTGTTAACCGAGCAGGAGACAATAAGAGTTTCCAAGCATTTGCAACTTGTACGGTACAGATGCAGGAATGTGTCTCTGAATGAGCACTATAAAAAAACAAATACTTTTGATCTTTGGTGGAGGTGCCAGGGTGGCAGAAAACCCCGTACTCGGGTATGGACAGGGATTAGATGTGTCAAAAGCTTCCTACTTTGCCTGATACCAAACCAGGCCCATCCTTCTATTTCCCGCGAGAGTAGGATGGTTCGGCCTCTAGAATTTCCTAGCTGTCAGGCCATTCACATCGATGCCCGAGCACAGCAGTCACACCTCGCTGTCCCTGATCTTGATGATCCGGATACCTTGAACTCTGAAATTTCTTTTGCACCGATGCCTCACCCCTCGTCCCAGATCGCTCGCTCGTCGGGCCGGCTAGATCCTTTGGATTTTCGCAGTGCGGGTCAGCCTGGTGCGACCATGCTCAACTTTCCCTATCGGGTGCTATCTTGCACTTGCAAGGGCGCATTTTCATTGCAGATGTGGCTTGATTTTGTGTGACGCTCACAACTCCACATATACCACAGCTGCTAAGAACGGTTCCCAGCTTCGATCATTCATTCTTTTATAGTTAGCTCCTACTGAATGCATTATCGAGTAGAGGCGTTTCTGTTTCCCGGTTTACGAAGTCTGGACGAACAAACTTTTGGTTCCCACACCGATCCTATCCTATCATGAATTACTTTGGAGTGCTTGAGATATGATGATTTCAATGCATTGATACTCGAGTATGCTTACTCATGAGTCAACTGCAAGGTTTCCATGCATGTGGATGCACCTAAAGATCCTGCACACCTGAGAGGATGCCCCTTATCTGAAGCAAGTTATGGTACTCGTAGCAGGACACGGAATGCCCGTGTTTGCGAACAAAGTGTCCCGAAAATTCGCATCAGCACCCGTCACCAAGCGACGCTGGCAGATCCGTAGGCTGTAAAATCATAAGGTCTCATAACAGCCCCCACTTTGAGCGCCAACCTTTTCCCTTGCCTTACTCCCACCAGTTGTCCCCCAGGATCTGCAAGGGGCGAGGGTCGCCAATGATCGGTATACAAGGGTCTGGATGGATGCTAGTGGTCGAAGACGCGATAAGGTAACCCCTCATGTCATCCCAGTTTTTTTGCTATGCAGCAGGCATTGCGGTTTCTGGGTGTCGACATTTTGAGCTAACTTGGGAGGGAGATTCCATCGTGTCTGAGACAACGCCGCAACCTATTATCATGGAAAGAAGGGATACCATCCTGCCTATAGGGGCACTTCTGGCCCTAAAAGCCAACGGGATGTCGAGAAAACCAACGAACATTCTAGAGACCTTTACTAGATCGGGCTAAAGCATGGTGTGTTTGAGAAAGAAAGATTCTTTCAAGATTTCAAAAATCACAATACATGGCTGACACCCTTTGCTATCCAATGCCGTGGCTATTGTTTTTTTTTTTTGGTGCAGCCTGGCCGGGGTTGGGTAGCTTGACTCTGGGGTCCCAGTTTTCTGTTGAGGGAGTCGTTGAGCCATGTTGGCAGCTTTCGCACAGACCTCGAACTTCACAGTTTGGCTCGGGAGGGGCTTATTGAGGCTTGAGATTTGCGTATACTCGTACTCGAGCACCGTACTCGAGTAACGGTAATCCCTTGGGTTTCGAGCCCATGTTGCCAACTTGAACAATGTCCACTCTTCCCGTTTTGGCCCAAGATCCGACTGGTCCGTCCTGAGCTGTGGCCCCCCCGCCTAAAAGACAAACGCCGAGTGACGCATTGTGAGAACTGATACGGGAAGGAAGGCCACTCTGCGGAGGTAGTTCGTTGGGTCCTGGGGTCGCCAGCTTGGGGCGTCCCTAGGAGCCCACGGGGGGTTGGTGCGAAGCACTCCTGAAGGTCCTAGCAAGTTCCCTCGAGGCTGTAGAGGCATAACCCTCCTCAACTCAACCAGGGGCGGTGCGTCAAGCCCGGGAAATAGTATCTGACAGACGGGGAAAAGCGATTAGTGCTATCTGCTTTCTACAATAAGAGCAGTGGTTAAGGCTCGATATTCACGCAAGGCAGCAAGGTAACTCTCCACAGCAGGAAATCGAAAGCGCCTATCGTGTCGGCTGTTACTGATCAGCTGGTCCAGCGCCGTATGACATCTGCCGTGAGGCGATTCGTTCCCGCGCACACTCAATGGAATATACATCTACTAGCTTTCAGATCCTGATGCTAGAGTGTTTGTGTCAAGGATCCTATTGGTGGATCACCGCAGCCCCCCTACTCCTCCACCATTAGCAATGCTGATAGCTCTATTCGCAGATCACCGGTGCTAAGATCCCAGTCTTGACTTCCGGGATCAGCCCTGGAGCATGTACTCGAGTACCCGACGCCGAGGTGTCATATTAGATACTCTACATGGTGGCTCCTTGCAGCACATTGATGGTGATTGAACGTTTGATATTAAGCATCCGCTACAGCTTGCCATCTTTCATTCTGCACACGTTTGCATACACGACAGATGAGACACACTGAATGTTTCCCGGAAACAACGTGTTCCTTTAGATACTAGTAGACCTACCGGCGGTTTAGAAGGTGGAACCTCTCGCAAATCCGCAAAGTTAGGAATTTTCGGGAAACGGGAAATGACCTTTGGTTCTTTCATTTTTTTCCCGTAAGTAATTCCGGATACTTGCCTACGGGATTTCGGGATTCGAAGCCTCGCCACATTGCAAAAGTAGCGGTATTGTATGCGAAGACCCTCAGCAATTGGGCCCAGGAGCATTAGGAAGTAGGCAGGCTCACTACTTGTACATCCAGGTCCCCCCACTGAGGCCAGAAGTGTGATTAGCAAAGTATCACCGAATGGGCTCGCCTCAAGATATATCTATCATTTTTGATGATGTCACTTACCTCTGGGCCGTACGGTTTATCCGTTCTCCTGCGCTCGAAAGGAGCCGATTCAAAGACATCCACATTAGCGGTATGAACTAGATTCTACCCATAGCTGAGAGGGTAGGCTACGGCTAAACGTGCGCAATACGGCATCGTGGCATAAACTCTTGTCGCCTCAATAGCGAATACCAGATTTCCGCTTCTAGAGGCTGATGGGTTGCCAATCTCCCACTTAATTCGAAAGACCCCCCCCCCTTCTATCATACCGGTATTTCGGGCATTCTGCCGAAGCAACTTATCATTCCGAACAGATTCAACGATCACCCCTGGAGAGAAACATTAATCGTTCAAACAGGGCGATTCAAGAAGAGCGATCCGCATTTCGAATAGTTGGCCAAGCACGGTGCAGGTCAGAAGGCAATACCGGTATTCGTTTAGTTAAGATCGTCGTCGATCAGCATCCGAGGGGTCAAATTGGGTACGAGGCACAGCAGAAACGATGTTTGAGCGGAATTCCAGAAGGAAGACCAAGTTCTCTAGTTCAAAATGTCCTTTCGACCCTTCACCGCCCTAGTTCCGGCCTCGTAAACTACCGGTAGGAATTGCGAGTGGTTTGCTACTGGTAACTTATTGCTCGTTTGAGATGCCTGTCGGACCACTCGTAGTTATGCAGCACCGTACAACTGCTGTACTGTACAGTACAAATGCAAGGCGACAAGATCAAGGCTGTAATGCTCTGCACTGTACTGTATAGGTATTCGTACAGTACAACACTATGGGTAGGAATATTATGCGGAGCGGTAGGACCGCGACAAACCACCCGGAAGGAATACTAGCTTGAATACCGGCAATATTTCTGCCGAGTGGAGTGGCCCCATTATACCCACGGGTAAGTCTGTCCTATGCACTGGCAACGCACCGCATCATCTTTATCAAACGGTCAAGGGTAAATTGTTAACCATTCATTCAGCCATACGGGTCTTTTGATGCAACTCACAAACAACCGTGAAGATAATGACTACTCGAGTATGATATGATATGTGCTTCGGTGCATACAAGTAGTTGAATCATACATAGACCAAGTGGTGACATGGCCTAGTAATGTGGTTGATATGATACGAGTAGTTCAATACTGGGGTACCGGTTTACCCGCAGGGACTGACTAACTTGCCCTAGGAATAATAGCAACAGTGGCAACTTTTAAACAATTTCCGCTGCGCTCGCATATCCAGCCCTACGCCATCTTTGTCTTCACCCTATGAATTACGACATATCATAAGAAAAAGCATCTATCATAATAATTATGTATCCAAGTGTCCCTTTCTGCCATCAACCCAGTCTGGCCTGGGATTTTAACCTACAACTTAATTTGTTCCATGGACGGAACAAAACAAAAATTCTGGGGGCGCGGGTATAACTTCACTTTCCAGGCGCAAAAAGTACGGTACAGTACCTTGCATGAACAGCACAGTACGGTACTCTACTCAAGAGATCTTCACCCCCTCGACTGCTAAATCTGCTTGGTGCTCGAGTGGAACAGGGCTGAAAAAAATTAAGGCGGCTGGGCTTGGTTTTTTTTTTTCTTTTTTTTTCTTCAAAAAAGTCCTGGTTGGCTTGGTTGTGTTCGCCCCACGTACTGGTAGAGTACAGGTATCATAGTCGTGGATGGATGGCACCCCAAAACGATCGACAATTTGAGCTCAAGTAGGTCGTCACAACTCCGACTACCACCGCACTCGTACCATACCCGACTACAAAACATAAGGGGTCCGCCGCAGAGAGAGGGTGGGGTTATTTCTCGCATTTTTTTTTTTTTTTTTTTTTTAATAAAGCCGCATTGCACTTCGGGATTCAGTCTTTGTTTTCGTTTCTTTTTTTATTTTATTCGGACTCTCTCTTTCTTGTGCGCTGAATTTGATAACCAGCTTTTCTGTCAACAGCTTCAATCTGAGAAAGCAGGAAGGAAAGAAGGAAAGAATCGAACCTCAGATCACTCGCTACCATGGATTACACTACACCTTCGCCTATACCCTACAGAGAGGAGAATTTAATGACATATCGCATGTCCGCTGAAGGTATTGAATGGGAAGTTCTTCAGGACTGCATCAATTCATTCCTAGGCCCTGAGGCATCCGCCAGTCTAGAGCGGACTCAGGTACTTTTCAACTCTACCATAGCTGTTTCTTCTCCTTCTTCTACGGATCCTAGGCTTACCTCAATTAAGGACGGCGAGGACGTATACTGGGTGACCGCCACGAGGCCATTCCTGCCCGTAGGTTTCCCCCGTCTATTCATTCACTCACCCCATTCTATCAAAATTAGCGGTGAACTAACACTCGACGAGAACAGAGCCAAATCAACGACCTGAAAGCCTTTTCAGCGGAATTTCTCGAAGACCGAGAAGCAGCAGCGTCAAAACACCGACGACCAAGTCACCATCCAAGGAATCGGGGCATGAGGAGACAGAAGCAGGCTACCAGCCCAATTGTATTGAGCACCCCGCACCCGTTTTGCACTCTACAGTACCACCACCATGGGAAAAAACTAACGCAATTCACCACTACTAGCACGTCCAACTGGTCCTTCCATCGCTGCATCAGAATGCATACTTGATGATTCCTCCTCCTTCCTCTTCTCCTGCCTCTTCGAATGTATTAACCCCCAACCCCGAGTAAAGCCAGAGGAATGGTGGGAAAGGAAAGAGATGAGTATTGACCAAGTAACTTTTACTCAGCATTGCCGAAACTGTCAGAATCGTCCACCTCACTCCCCTCATCACGATCATCCTCACTCTTCAGCAGCATCGAGTCAAGCAGGAACGCTCGCCTAATTAATCCACCTACATCCTCCCCCCTTTTTCCGGTTCCGCGGAAAAAAGGAAGCCTGTACAGGTTTTTTTTGTCCAATTTCCTCATCTCAACCACTTTGTCCTCCCGTTCGGCTTGTGTGTAGCGTAGGGATCAGTTGTTTGGATTTTCTTTTTTCCTCCCATTTTTCTTCCCATTTTTTGTTTTTGTTGGAGGGGGGAACCAACCACAAGAAATCTCTTTAAATTTTTTACCTTCATACTTTGCTTTTTTTTCCTTTCTTTTCATCGTACAAGTAGATACAATAGTTTCATCTCGCTTTAGCGCTGCCGCAAATTTGTTTACCTGATTCAATTTGACTTTGGTTTCATTTGGTCCGATAGGATTGTATTGGTCTTTCCCATTACGGTATTGTCATACTCGAGTACATTAAATTTCCTTGTTTTTTTTTTTTTTTTGCCTTCCTTTCTTTCCTCCCATATGTGGAAGAAGAAGAAGCAAGTGGTAATTACAATTCCATCCTATGAATACAATCCATCCCGTAACACCCATGCGCACAATCGCAATGCAACGCAGGCACTCTACCTGTATGATATTCATCCACTACCGGTACTCTAGTACTCGTACTCGTAGCAGTTTCAAGAAACAGAGCGACAAGTATCACCCAAGTATCAGAATTTCCAAGAAATGAAACAGGGTCTTCCTCCTCCTCCTCCTCCTCCTCCTCCTCCTCCCCTCTCATATCCATCCGCGCAACATTCCAGACACGGTAGGACAAAAAAAAAAAAGAGCCAGCTACGAGCAAGCAAGCAAGCAAGCAACGGCAACGAAAGGGACGGCTGAAGATAAATTCTCGGGAAAACCGTCCAAGACCGGGAAAGGAAGGGAAGGAACCCAGGCTCAATAAACTATAAGTAATTATCGTTAAACTCGTACAAACAAAGTACAGTACTCATAGTACTACCTCTCTAAACTCCGATAATGGATACAAGTATATGTATGATACGACAAACATCACACAGTTCAGCACTTTTCCCTTTTTTTTTTCTCTTTTCTTTTCTTCTTTTCTTTTCTTTTCTTTTCTTACCCTTCCATGCGGTAACCAGTTACTCGTTACTGTATCTCCGGTCGGCCGGTTGCTTGAGCCTCACTTCACCCGAGAGTACAAAGTGAGTACCATACGATACCGGTAGGTAGATAGGTAGCGAGTACTTGTACTCTGAGGTGCAGGCAGAATGAAGCTTACGTAATGACTTGCGAACAAGATTATTGGTACGCCCGTCCGCCTCCCCCGGTCCAATTGGACGTTTGTCGGGTGCGTGTTCCTTTTTTTTTTCTTTTTTCTTTCATCCCCTTCTTGACGGTTCTTTTTTTGTGGGGCTGTGACTTTTTTTTTTTTCTTTTCTTTTTTTGTTCCGCGGATAAATTACCTGGCAACTGTATAACTCATAGGTTTGTTAGATGGATGGATAGATTTCTTTCTTTCTTCCTTCCTTCCTTTCTTTCATCCTTTCTTTCTTCTTCAACGCCTTGCAACGCCCGGCGGGGCGGGCGAGAGGGGGGAGTTATATAAGTACTGCTACCCCTGGACTTGTCTTGATAGGAGTCGAGTTATCGTGCAGTATCGTAGCTGCCTACTTCAGTGATGCGGTGTCTCTCTTTTTTTTTCCCTGCGTTGGCGTCGCCTAGGGCAGGCAAAGCAGGCAAAGCAGGGCAGCCGGGGAGGATTTTTTTTTGCGCGTGGAGTTTCATTGGCTGGCTGGCTGGTTTGGGGGAGTTTCGAAGGACCGAACCGACCCGTGATGACTGTGATGATGATGATGGGAGTTAGGTACCGTATGATTATGGGAAGTTGCCCCGTTATGCATCGCATGCTTCAGGTGGGAATTGTTGTGCGAGTATTATACTTTTTTTTTTTGGTGGTAGAGACTCGCTTTGCATGGTGAGGCTTGGGGGGGGCGGGGCGGGGGGCGGTATTGATTTTGAGTTATGCTTGACGTGCTGAGTTGGTGGTAGTGATTGACTCATTCGAGGGGTTAGTATTGTCAATGAGGTTGAGAGTTTTTACAAAAGTGATTTTGTTATTGGGGGGAGAAGCATGACTGAGCTGGTCCAATCCTAAAGAGTGTGCTAGTAAGTACCATACTATCATACTACCGGTACTACGAGATACCGTAATCTACGATAGATGGATGGTACACAGCACCAAAAAAAAGAGGAAAAAAAAAAGAGGAATAATTCTAAATCGTATCCTCCCCACTACTATACCCCTCCCTCCTAATCCCCCTCATCCCCTCGTCCCCGACCACAAGTGCGTCTAAATTCGCAATATCCCCCCACCCACAGTTACCATCAGCACCTGACGGACTAGCCCCAATCACCGTACCCTCCTCCTCCTCCTCTCCCTCTCCTGTGCCATCTGGCGGCCCAAAAACCCTAACGCCCCCTACCTCTGCAACTTTGTACCCCCGATGGCCGCAATTCCACCCCCCGCCGCAAGACCCCAGCCCACCGAGGACCTTTTCGATCTCGGTCTCGAAGTCCGCGCCTGGGACGATTTCCTCTGCCTCCATCTCCCCCGCGTCGACGACACGGAAGATGGGGAATATGCGGACTGTGCGGTGCGGTTCAGGCGTTATGCTTAGCGGTAGGAGGGTGCGGAGTTCGCGGGGGTAGAGGAATTTGATCAGTAGGGATTTCGGGAAACACATATAGGGGTTTATAGAGGGTGTGTGGTTTGTTGATGCCAAGGGCGTGTGGCGGGAGGGGAGGCTGAAGGTAAGTTTGGGGGCCCAGTGGGTTGTGTAGGACTGGTTTGATTAGTGAATTGTAGACCGAGTGATTTGTGGAGAAGCGAGGAAGGGATGCATATGATACCTTGATAACGTCCTCTCTGACTCCACACCTCGTCATAAGGGCCTGCAAGAGTTCCATCCCTTCCTCCACAGACCCAACGATAAAAGTCCTCCGCCCTTCCTGCTCCCCGGAGAACGAAAGCGGCAACTTCTTCGGTGCAACCATCCACCACCCATCCCTCCCAATCTCCCTTCCGTCCTCCTCCCCTTCACCCCGCTTATTATTCCCACCACCAAACGGCTCCGCATAATTAACGTAAACCTTCTTCTCGCTTGTCTTCTTCCTCTGCATTGGTCCGTGGGGAGGAGGGGCCAGCTGGTCGTCCGTCGAATGCCAACTAAGCGTCTGCATGTCCTCCTCCGACACCAAGTCCTTGATCGCCCCGTCGGGCGAGACCTCGACTTCCCAGCTGAGCGAGGAGATCACACGCTTTCGCTCGGTCTGGGCGAACACGTCGAAGCAGGTCGTCGAAAAGGTGCCGCCTGAGAAGACTTTGTACTTGCCGTCGGGGCGGCACTCCCAGACGTGCTGGGTCAGGGTCGGGGAAGCTTCGTCGTCGCCATTGCCACTGCTGCTAGGGCTTCTGTACAGGGAGAAGGGACTCCAAGGTGGGAGCGGGGCATACGCAATCTCGCCCGTCGGGGTAAAGTCTAGTGCTGGAGCTGATTCCCTTGACTTGTCGGGGGCGTACCTGAAGGCTTTTGGGGCTGAGGGGCCTGCGGGGGGTACGTCTTCCGGGTCTTTGGGCGGGTAGAGGTATGCTGCTGGGAAGGACGCGTTGAATAAGGTAATGCTAATTGACGTCGGGGCTGGTACGTGGAAGTGTATTTCTGGCGGCTGCAACTCGTACTTCTTCAAGTTCGCCGAGGGGGTGAGCTTTGGAGATGCAAAGTTTAGGTATTTGTTTATAGTATCACTCTCCATTGGCGTTGAGTCACTCGGATCCGGTGTGTATAACGTTCCTGGTGGATGTGTTGGCCAAATAGCATCAAAGCTCATTGATAGCTCCTCCACGGTAGGTGGGTAATTGAATATAATGTGCAAGCCCGGCTTTAACACAGCTATGTACTCCTCTGGCGAGGATATCAAATCCCCTTCGAACGTCGACATGGTTATATCCCGTTCCGTGCCTTCGGGAGGTGGAAATAGCGTGGTGAGTGATCTCAAGAGATTCTATAGTACTTTAGCATAGTGCTTTTTCTTTGAGCATTCCGTAAATAGCGCTGGCACGCACATCATATGTCTCTACCATTGCCAGTGGCAAGTGAGCTATTTGCATAGTCCCTTTTTTCTGAGCCTTAATCATAGACAATCCCGGAGCTTTCTCTTTGCGTGTGGAAGAATTTTCCTAACAGAGCAAAAACTTGCTAACTCAGTGCTCCATCTGATAACGGCTGTCAACGAAATCTCAAATGTACAAACCTCGTCTCGGCTCTCCCTAAAATTCCCACTTGAGCGAGTTTCGATAGAGTGATTCTCCAAAGAAGTACTATTCAAAAAGTGCATCAGTTCCTGGGGGCCCATAGCTCTAAACTCCTTTTCAGCCATCTTGAAGCACTGGTGTGGGGTGTTGGAGCAAATAACTTCCAACAAAAGAACTCAAAGTGATATCTAGCCTTTCAGTAAGAATCCAGCACTAGAGGGATCTCGGTTTGTATCTAAGCGGCCTCCATGACGCAGAAGGCCGGAGGAATGTAACAGCGGCTTGGCATTACTTGCCGTTTTCAATAGTATCCGGAGATCTTGGCGTTTCCTAGGCACAAAACGTGCCAAGATTTTCAGATACTTTTGAAAACGGCAAGTACAAGTATCATAATCCTTGCCTTGAATAACAGCTACCAGCCTTTACCGCACAATACCCATTCAGGCGCGGCATAAAGCCTTTCTTCTGAAGCCTCATATTGGCTTGCTTAGAGCTAGAGCTTGGCATCCATTTCGAAAGAGCCGTGAGTGCTTGGATTTCTCGGGGATTGCGTCTCTCGCTCCGGGTTCAATTTCCAGAAGTCCACTTTGGCCCTTCTGGTTAAAGGAACGAGCGTGGCCCTCTTAAGTGGTGATCGGGAAAAAAGAAACCCCCAGAGAAACTCCCGCACTAATGACCTTTTAGAAATCGATTATACTCGAGTATATGTATGATGACAATGTTTTGGTGCTAATGTATGATCTTGAAGGAGTCTAATTATCATCAGCTTAACTTAGAAATCGTAGTTTCCAACGTACGAGCACAGCTACAATAAATCCTTCCTTGAAAGTATATTTCCAAGACTTGATTGAATAGATCGTGCAGTGGTTCGCCGTGACAATATTTTCCAGGTGGAGTATCGTATATCCCTTCAAACCATGCCTCCGAGGCGTACGGCTGAGCAACAACTGGATCACATACTGGTACTATATGTATGACCATCGAACAAATAGCATCCACGAGCTCGAGATCCTGAGGAAATCTGCCCCCGAAGGAGGGAGTGGGCGAGTGGCTTGTCTCGAAGATTAGGATGGCGCGATGGGGATCATCAAGGTTTGAGGTTAAATTATGTAGGTTGCAGTATGATATCGTAGGGGATCAAGGGGTAGGGTTTACTGAGAAATAAATTTATGGAAAGAAATGAGAGCCAAGGCCAGGTCGGGGATTTTTTCGAGGTTACGTACTCGTACGGCACTCGAGTAGGTCTCGAGTAGGTCTCGAGCGGGAGTTACGCCAAGCCGCCAGGGTAAACCCCCGAAGGGGCAAACACGCTGCTTGCTTCCGGAGAGAGGGATAGAAGTTAGCATCGTACCGGTAGTCTACCACCACCACCCCCACTACCACCAACTGTCATACCCACCTCTCCATTGAACGAACAAACAAACCCTCCACCGACAACCAACTACTAAAGACCAAAATGGCAACCGCCATGGACGCCATCATTTCCTATGATTCTCTCCCCTGTAATCCCCTCTCACCCAACCCCCCAACCAATAACCAAAAAGCTAACAAACCCCAGACATTGACACCCCTCCCACGGACTCCGAGCTAGAATCCATCAACGAACAAATAACCTCCGAACTCTCTGCAGACCATAAGACGACTCCACACCCACGCCTCCCGCCACTCGTGGAGTCAAACTTCCGCCCAGCAACGCAAGCTGAACTCGACAGGATTGCGGCCGGCAAGCTGTGGGTCGGCGGCATCGACGTGAGCCGGTACGAGCCGGCAGCAGAGGCCTCGTGCTCTGCGCTCGCAGCTGCGTATGCCTCCGCCGTCCACGTGGAGGCACGCCTGGAAAACCTAACGCTACTGAACGAGTTCGGGAAGAATGCGTGGCTCGTGCACAATTCGCAGTTGGAGGCACTGCTGAAGGGGCTGGAGGAGGAGTTGATGGAGCTGAAGACCGAGTGCGAGGTCGTCAACAAGGAACGGAAGGGCGTGCAGGTGGACGTGCGGCCCGAGTTGGCCGCGCTGGAGGAGAGGTGGAAGAGGGGGATTGGGAGGGTGTTGGAGGTCGAGGCTGGGGCTGAGGCGGTCCGGCAGGAGATACTCAAGAGGAGGAGGGAGAAGGCTGAAGTTCTGGACAGTTGATTGCTCTCTTTTCTTTCTTTTTAAAAAGGGGGGAGCGGGGTTGTTGGATTTAGGTTTTGCTACAAATATGGGTCGGTTTCTCTGCTTCTGCTGTATTACTACTAGAACTGGATCTTATGCCATGGGTTTTCACAATTGCGGGTAGGTTAGTCGCGTTTTATTCGGTTTAATAATCAGGTAATATACTGATATCATATTAGGAATATAGTAGCCATTTATCGCCCATGTTCTCTGTGCAAAAGACTCGACCGCACTGCACTGCAAGAGGGGGAAATGGCTCAATAATCATCCAACCAAGCGTAACAAGCAGCCCCACTATGCCCAAGATGAATGCTTAATAGACAACTTGTGCCTCCCTCCTTCGTGCCACCTCAGACACCCCCACCTCTATAACTGCGAGCTTTCCAAATGGACAGCAAAAAAAAAAGAAAGCAGGGCAAGAATGGAACAAAGGGTAAAGAAGAAAGCCCCATTTTGCTAGTTTCGTTATAACCCTCTGTGTCACTGCTCTTCCCCCATCCATTCATTAATGCATGGGCATCAATCTCAAAGGAGAGAAACGAAAAAAAGAAGAAGAAAAAAGAAAAAAGAAAGTGAGAAAGAATAGTTACAAGGAGACGGTAATAAGAGGAGGAAACACCAATAGCCTCTGACTACTCTGGAGTAGCAGTCTAAGCCAGATACTCACCATTTGAAGTGAAACTTGAGAACCAATTCCATATGCCCTTAGACTTCTACGGCTCTCCCCCTGCCAGCAGCCTCCTCCACAACATCCTTTCCTCCATCAAATCCGCCCGAGGGCCCAGGGCTTCCAACATTGGAGAGCGGGTCAACGCCCTCAGCTAACCTAGGGTCATTCCTTCGCATAATCTCTGCCACAGGCCCCAAGAGCCTCTGGAATCCATCCTTTCCTAAAGTCGCCACTTTCACCCTGGTTACCGCTCTAACGCTCGCAGCACGCGGGGCGTCATTCAATAGTGCAAGCTCCCCAAAATAATCGCCCTTTGTTAACCTATTGACCGGTTCGTGGGCACCGTGCTTGACCACCTCCGCGTCACCAGACTCGATGATGTAGAAGTTGTCGCCTGGATCACCCTGTTGAATAATGACATCTCCAGGATGGAACGTGAATGGCTCCAAAGCATCGGCAATCTTGGCGCGCTCGTATGGGACGAGGGAGGAAAGAATTGACACTTCCTCAAGGAATGCCTCGTACATTCTGCGTCTCTTAAATGTGTTTTCCATCAGGATCCGGCGGAATGTCACGCGGTCCAATGCCCACAGGATGTTCTGTGAAGTTGTAGATATGATGGTGGCAGCACGCGGAGCGTTGTACATCAATGCTAATTCACCGAAAGACCCTCCTGGGCCAATTGAGTTCACCTTTTTGCCCATACCATCGAGGCCGGGAAGCATACTGCCGGCACTATTGACGTAAACATCAAAAGAGCCTTTCTCGACCACGTAGAAAAAGTCACCGACATCTCCCTGAGTGATAACCCGGGTGCCTTTCCCGGGAATGGGTTTCTCCATGAGCGCGGAAAGGACTTGTCCGCTTTGGTCGTCATCCAAATGCATGAACAAAAAGTTTCCAGACACAGCTGTTTTCAAACGGCCGAGCTGTTCAGGGGTCTTCGGGTATACGGGGGGATTCCATTCCTCATTTGAGGATGATGGGACTAGTGACTCGGCGGAAACGGAGGTTCGTCGACCCATGTTGTAGTTGGATGGGAAATCGAGTGATGCAGAATTCGGAGAAAGGTGTATGGATGGGGAAAGGTGCGACGAGCCTGGGTGTGGAGGCTGATCATTACCAAAGGCAAATCTAGACCGAGGAGAGAACAATGATTGGCCGGGTGATAGAGGTGGTGCAGCCAGGCTGGGATTCGAAATACTAGGACCTCCGAGAACGGCCGGTCTGAAGCTAGGGGTAGTTGGGCTCTGTCCAACGTCTTCATCTTCTTCTCTTATTGTTCCGGAAAAAGGGCTCTCGCGATTCCCATCTAAAGGGGGGCCACCGAGATTCACTACGGAGCCAGGGAAGAGGCTTTCACCGCCACCATATGCTGAGGAACTTGGCATTGCTCCGAAAGTATTTGAAGAGGAAAACCCAGAGTTATTTGAAGCAGATAGCAGGAATTCGACTCGCTGAGCTTCGAGGCGGCGATTGAAGAAGTTAGCACAGAACTGGAGAACGTCCGTGGGTTTGGATTTTAGTATCTCGCGGTTGAGTGCGTTGACTTCGTCGAGGTAAGCTTCCGGGAGTGACATTCCCCTATCCTGATCTTATGTGCTTTGGGGGGTGGTGGAGGGGTAGGAACAAACAAATTGAGTTGCTCTGGAGATGTCTGGAGAAGGTAATTCTTGGTTATTGAAAACCAAACTGTGAACCACAAAATCAGCTCTGGCCCGTCTAAAATAATAATGCGGACGCAGCAGTATGCAACCACCTTCTTACTTATATGTCACGGAGAGCCTCTAGGATTCGCACGCATGGTCAGTCAAACTTGCACAAACGCAGAGCGCAGCAAAGAGCAGAGACAAGCGGGAACCCACCAGGTGAGTAGCCAACGGACCGGGCCAGCGAAGAAGCAAAACAAAATTTTGAATTCTCTGCCCTCCCGTCCTTAGGGTAAAGTCAGTCTCAGGTTTGAGTCACGACTCTGCCTTGCAGTGACTCCAGTTCACTGGTCCTCTTTGTCCCGTGCCTAGGCCAAACAACAAGCCTGCAGGAATCCTTCTGAAACAAATTGAAACCGGCGATAATTTTCTCCGGATCGCTCTTGAGGGTTTTCAAGTGAGAAAAATATCGCGTCACGAATGGTAGATGGTTGAATAGAATATCTTTTGATAGTAAGAAGCGGTTGTTAGCTAGGCGGCAGGTAGCCGTGGACAGGGGAGACTAAGATGGGGCAAAAAAGCAGGAGTAGGCTAGAAGGAACATACAGATAATGCTAGTGAGCGAGCCAAACAGAATCAAGCAGTGCAGGCGGCTCCGCGTAATAGCTGAGCCTGTTCCTCGATTAGTACCCGCCAGACGCACGATATTGTCCGGGGCAAACGGGCTCTACTAGAACAAAAAATGAGATGACACTATGAACAAAGAGTGCAAGGCACAATAGTTGATGGCTGGCAAAGGTCTTTAAGTGCGCAAAGGATGAATGAAAAGTGGGGGGGGGCAGGGAAGAGGAGGGAGGTGAGAAGGGCAACCGGAGGTGGAGTGTGAAGAAAGAGTATGATATGATAGTGTCCTGTGAGCGTGAATGTGGAGTTTAGGGTGATGGTGCGAGGAGGAGGGGAAGGAGGGGAGGGATAGAGTGATGGGAGAAGCGAGGGAGGATCAATGGCGGGGAGGCAGGGAGGGGGGTCTGGGATGACGGAGGGAACAAGCGTCAAGGGCGATTGGCGAGGGCTAGGCTAAGACAAAGCTGCCAGGAGTGTAACCCGGCAGGTGAATAGATTTGGAGCATAGTGCCCGTACAGTAGCACAGTGCACTGAGGCAGCAGGGGTGATGAATAGCTGTAGCCATTTGAATCACTGTAGGCCAGCAGTGGGGACTTGAATTCGGAAGTGAGAGTAACACTCTCTCTCACTGAGCAGCTTAACGGTAGCCGGAGCTCGCACACACGAAACAGCATCGGTGCTGAATGTACGAGTATAGCAAGGAAGAAGTATCGGATTTTTCCCTCGATGATGAATACTCTATTATGCAATTTCCTCCCTAGAATTTCCAGTGCTTTTCTAGAACAACCTTAAAATTAAAATTATCCTCATGTCTAAGGTTGCCTGTTCCGACATCAAATATTTTACAACGGGCTACGAACCAGCGGTAAATTGGACCACAAGGCGAGGAAGGGGCTTGTTCGTGGAAGCACAATCACCCAACTCTTCTTCATCCGTCCGTGGTCAATGGTCACGACCAGTCCCTCATTCGAACAACTTGTGGCCTCCCCCTCCAACCAACAACGGATGGCGAACGGACCAACCGACAGATCATAAATCGAACAATCCACTCTTCGGCGTGTGGGGTTCCTGCGGATTTTTATTTTTTCGGAAGGGTAAGACAGCCTGTTTTCCTCACTTATTGGCTACCAATCAGACGCCACGCCCGCCCATTTCAGTGAATGCTTTTTTACTGCAGGTTTTTCGTGCCTAGAATTTCAGCGAATGGTTCCAGAAGACCTCCACCAATAAATCGCTCAAAGGGGAGAGCTGCCGCCAGTGACAAAGAGGTGCACCACACACACAAAACGTTCTTGGGGTCTCAAAAGGTGGGAGAGGGAAGAAAGGAAGGATTCCGAAGGAATACGTCTTGAACCTTCCGCGCCGTGCTACCCTTCCGCCTGCTAACCATGGAAGCTTGGTCCGACGTCAGACGGGGGGAGAACGCCATGACTGCGTAAAGTGATTAATCGTAATTGTCGCCCCAGAGCTGTTGCCGGTTAACTTTACTGTGCGCTGAGTTAACCACGATTACTGTGCAGAAATCTCTCTACCTTACTCTTACGCCCCGAATTCCCCGGCTCAAATGCATTTCAGCATGTCTAGACGAGTATGAACTCGGATCGATACAGCATCACGGCATGGATCTTGGAACACTGTGCTACTACTGTATACCTCTATAACACTTTTTTATCGCAGGCGGAAACTCGTACATAAGTTACATCAATCACCCCTACCATCCAAAGCCAATACACATCGCGTAAGGTAGCAGAGGATGCTATCAAGAGTTATAGTGCCGTACTAGCACGGCGCTTCTCGCGAGTAGCGGAGGAAAGGCATACAGAATGATAAATTTGCTCGAGTACGAGGCTGGTGTCAAAAATGATGAGCCCTGTAAGGGTTTTCCACTGAAACAGCCAGAATTCACGACCTTCCTTCCAACCACTGACCAAGAGAAGCAGTCCAAACCAAAACTTCACCAATATGTGAAGCAATTCCCTGGATTTTGCTTTCCAACCCTTTAGGACTCTGTGTCTAACTACCGTACTGTAAATTGGCTGAGGAATTATTAGGAGAGATATGGCTGACGCATTGGCATTGGCTCAATTTCTGACGATTTTGCATGTGGAATTGTAAGGCTTGGCGCTGTTTTCCACTCAGACTCTGCGATACCGGTATCACATGTAAAAGTAGCCAGAAATTATTTAATAATCTGTGAGCACTTGAGGAGATGTTTGAAAGAATTCTTAACCATAGTCTAATATCGATTTTTCAATTTTTTTACAGCTTCAGAATGTATTGCACTGAAAGCGTGAAGTAGCATGGTTTGGGTTGCATGCCATTCTGCTCACCATTGTTGTCACCAGCCTGGTAGGCAAACTTTCATCGGGTTGAAAGAGAGGTGTTTGTTAGCCGCACGCAGGGGCTATGGTTGCACGTTAGGGCTAGAACCCGGCTCCCCATGCCAATCAGAACATCGTGGGGGGCAGGGGACATCTGTCGCGTCTGCCGATAGTCTAAACAGTGTTGGTCCGAGCTTGCGAACGCCTCCTCGCTAACCTTCATAATCTCTCGTCTACCGGTGACCGGGATACATCGCCAATGCTGCATGCGCAGGCATGTTCATTCAAGCCATATCCAAAGCCTTGGATTGTTGTGTGAAAAGGCTTCCAGTGGTTGCTCGAATGCCCCCCACTTACGCCAAGAGCTTCCGGATTGATGTTTTCCTCTGTTTTTGTATCATCGCCCTGATACGGTAGAGGTGGAGTGGCCTCCGGTCTGCTACTTTCAGGGGGGGTAATTGGTGGGCTTTATTAACGCCCCTCTTATATCTCTCTCCAGGTGCATTCGAAGGGGGTCTGAATCCCCCATAGTCTAGATCCTCTCTCCAGAAGATCAATTCCCAAGCCATCCTCAAAATGCAAGGTAGCCGATACTACAACTAGGACTTTAAAGTCTGCTCCTCCTTTCAACATCAAACCGCAACTGCACCGTATCTATGATGCACACCCCGAGCTTACTGTGAGCTCGTGCGTCATCTAGCGCCGGGAGCTCTCTTCCCCTCTTCCTCAACGGATCCTAGCAGGGCCAAACTACCCTAGCTGCCATTGCCTCGCGGGTTAAATCTACATCATATTTTTAGTTTACCAATCAGCCAGCTCACCGAGCATCAGAATGCAGTGGGTACCTGCATGCATGCACACATGCATCCGGTGTTTGTTCTGAATGTGTTGATCTTGGTTGCTGTATGGAAGAGGAGGAATGGGGGTTGCATCTACGAAGGACCACGGTGTAGTGCATTGGTGTTGGCGGGTGGTGCTGGTGGGTGGTGGTGGTTGTGGTGCGGTATGATAGTGGATTTTAGTTGGCTGCGGGAAGGGGTTTGGGGTCTTTTGATAATATGGTGTTTGTGATTTCGGGGGTGGGGGTCTGCTCTTGGTGGGTGTGCGGGGTCTGACTGAGAGCTTGGTATTTTTGCTACTGACTGCCGGAAGTCACTTTATTTTTTTTTAATTGAAGCTCTTGGATTGGGGAGGCTTCTGGAGGGATATCCGCGGGCAGTTTTTTTAAGTACCGGTATGCACAACAAGCGCTGTTGGTGCATATCTGACTTTCCCGTGGTATCATATCTCTGGAATTTAGTAAGATCGGATAGAGCTAGCCGTTTCCGATAATACCTTGTCGGGGCTCCTAGCCCTCACTTTCTTAGGCTTTAATTTTTCTTGCTCTTCATAACAAGCGTGTTGGTGGCGGGGCGCCCTCAGGTTCTCGCACTGTGGTTGCGGGATTCCGATAGATCGACTGCACATACTTGCATATGATACCGGGGAAGCGTGAGTTCGCGGTCTCGGAGGTGTACGAGTACGAGTAGAGGGGACCCCAAGGAGAGGGAATGGAAGGCTGTTTAGATAACTTATCACTCCACTACCAAGAGGCCTTTTGCTTGCGTGACTAGTGCACGTACGGTGATGGAGTATGATTACTGGTAGGCCAATGTGGTCGCTGTCGGAAAGCGATGCTGTGGATACCACGTTATCCGTTGGGCAGTGGTCGATTTGAGCATGCGGATGATGCTCTTGTTGATACCGGTACCGGTACTTTGCCTATCCAAGCTTCGGCCGGGGTGGCAGAAGTGATGTTTCTATCTATATATAAGTAGATATGCCGGCTGGAGCCGGGGACGGTGTCATTGGTCAGTAGGGCCCGCTTTATCCCGGAGATGCCGGAGATCCCAGTAATAACTTGGTCGGATCACAAACCGGGCATTGATATTTTGAAATATCACAATTGGCTTTCGCTTCGGAGCTTGAACTTGGATGCGGTGAATCCTATGAGCGGTATAGGAGATGTGTGGGGCATCTTGGAGAGTCGGTTTGAAATGGCGATTACCTTGAGGATAGGGAGCAATGCTAAATTTCACGTGCTGGGGCTTTATCCGTATCGTAAATGTGATGAATACAGTAACGGTCCCGGGGCGTTTAGCGAGACCTCTAGTAAGACGGAGGGATCTCCCCAGCTGATTTCCCCTCTTTTCAATGGGTGGCTTTGGCCGCAATCGGGTACTGGTTCCATGTTTGAGCTCAATAGATCGAATACATTTGGCACCACAGACTCTCTGGCACATGTGCAAGTACTGTAATCCCCCCCAAGGGGCCTCAAGGCTCAAAACAAGTGGACTAATTTACAATGATTTTTAGCTCTAAATTTGCGGAATCGTGCCGGTAATTCATGTTCCGGGGGGAAATTTCTACCCTGAGGGGTTATGCTTGGTTTGAAAGCGGTTACTCGAGTAGGTTCCAAAGTTCTTCTGACCTTCCCTTGAAGGGAATGGTGCCCGGCGCCAAGAAATGGGTCCCAGTGATGTACCGAATATGTAGATCGCTTTCAGTGGAACCTTGCAAATCCTGAGAGAGCTCACCTCAGAACAAGAATTGCCGGCACCGACGCAAGCGATTACAGCTGCTGCTCCATGGAACTCGAGCATGTATGCGAATCATTTCTCTAAATGGGAATTGTATGGGGAAAACGGCATCAGTGTTGATTGGGTTCTACTGTGAAAAAAAACGTGATATCATTCTCATACTCATACAGGTTCGTGATACTAAGTGCCAACACCCTCACCATCTATCCTCGCTTTGAAACCGTTTCTACACTTTCTTGCTACACCATACCGGTGGCGCTCTAGGCTATTCTATTTTTTGCAACGAAAAATTCACTTCCTTCTTCTACCCTCCTCACGGTTTGGTCCGCTTCAGCTGTTGCCCAGAGCTTCTCTAACTTTCAATCTTAGCATATAGTTGTCTCATGTTACGTGGACAGCAAACTTCTCCTCCCATTTCTTCCACTACACTCCGAATACCGACGAAACTCCTGAGAATATCCGTGCTCATCGCTCTGTTTCCTGTATCTCTATCTGCTTCCCTCGGATTAAGCTCCCACAGGAGCGAGCCGCTCGAAGCTTGTCTAGTCGACCCCGATCTAGAAATGGAGGACCAAACATTGGCCCCAAGAGCGACTCCTACGGGCGCAGATGCTTGCTTGAGGTGGAGTCACCAATCGGCACTGGTAAAGGATACAATTTACATCTACGGTGGCCAGGCGAGAGGGAGTTCGGATCAGAACAGTGATACTTGGAGTATGCTATTTCATCCGAGGTTGTGTCTATAGGGCAAGGCTGATCTTCATAGATAACAACTTCTTGACTCTCTCATTGATAAACGATTGGGACGCGGGATCGCCTCCTTTGAGGACGTTACCTCAGCCAAAGGGACCACCTGCTGTTGCGAATGGGTGAGCACGAGTTTGCCCATGTTCACGAAAAACTACTGACTAATAACGTAGGTATCTGTGGCACAATAACGACAATCTTTACCTCTATGGTGGCCTTTTCTCTGATAAGCCTGTTACTAAGCCAACGGCATTCTCAATCTGGAGGTACGATGTAGCTGCTGGAGAATGGTCTGACATTACATCGAGGACCTCTGTCTCTAGTGATTCCGGAAGTAAGCAAATCGAAAGAGCGGCGGAGGGAGCGGGAATTAGCGTTCCCCAACAGAGCAAGGGGTACTACTTTGGTGGTCACCTCGATGCTTACACAACTGAGGGATGGAGCCTCCAGACTCCAAGGGTATACTTGAAGAGTTTATTAGAGTTTGACATGGAGAAAAATGTTTTCCGGAATATTACCGAACATGGTTTAGAGAAAGCAGGTGTTCCCGAGAGGGCCGATGGCGTGCTGTTGTTTGTGAGTTACTCCGAAATTTGCGGTTTTTGGTCTTTGGTTGATTTAGCCCCTGTTAGGTTCCTTGGGGTGAAGAGGGTATACTGGTTGCTCTTGGGGGTGGTACCAATGATACCTTCTCCCAACTTAATATTGTCGATGTTTATGACATCTCTAAATCCCAATGGACAAAGCAAGCCACCGATGGACCAACACCAAAGTACAGGGTTAACCCCTGTGCTGCCGTTGCCTCTGCCGCCGATGGGAGCTCACATAATATCTATTTCTTCGGGGGTCAAAATCTAGTACCCTTTGCAGAGCAAAAGCAATATGATGATTCTTGGATCCTCACCATCCCGTCCTTTACGTGGATTCAAATAAACACAAGTGGGCAGAATGTACCTCCCGCCAGAGCGGGTCACTCATGCGAAATGTATGGAGAAAGCATGATCGTTATCGGAGGATACGTGGGCCAAGAACTTTCTTGCGATAGCCCTGGGATATATGTTTTCAATGCCTCAAGCGCCTCATGGACGAAGGGGTTTGTTGCGTCAAAAGCCAAATCCAACGCGGCATTAGCAGGGCCAGTAGGGTACAAAGTTCCACAAGTTGTGATTGATATTGTTGGTGGCGATGCATATGGCGGTGCGAGGGTAACTAAGCCGGCTCGTGCTCCAGACGAGAATTCGCCAGTTGCTTCCGGAAAACCTGGTGACTATAAATATACTACCATTTCTCCACACCCGACAGGAACGGTCGCTACAATTACGAATAAAGATGGCTCGGTGACCACCTCTACCTCCGTTAGTGGATCCTGGGGGGGTAGTGGTAACGGCGCCGTATCTTCTCCAAAGGTCGGAGCAATTGTGGGAGGGATAGTTGGTGGGATTGTATGTCTTGTCATCATTGTTCTGCTATGCGCATATATATGGTACCGTAGGAAGATACGAGAACTCCGTGAGGCCAGCGCGAAACTCGCCGAGAGTACCGGGCACTCGAGGCGGTTGAGTGAGAGCGGTCTCAGAGAGAATAGCCGCATCCTCGGTGGTGTGGGGGGTAGTGAGAGTCCGGTGGATCTTCTCTACGAAGAACCGTCATTCTGGGGTGTTTTATTGAGTCCTAAGAGAAGTCTTAGGGTCGTCAACCATTGAAGAGAAGTTCTTTCCTCACCTGCTGCTCCTGTCTGCATTTTTCTCTTCCCCTTGTATGATATGGGAGAATGGGTGCAAAAGCCTGGATTAGATTAATTGGGTTGGTTTGGGTTGGAATTGATGCTTTTCGGTCTAGGTTTTCCCCTTTTCTTCATATTTCTTTTAATGATCTTTCTTTCCATGCGTTCTGATACCGGGTTTTATTAGCGCTATCTTTCGTGCTTTCTCTTTCTTCCTTTTTTCACCTTGTTGTATTATATGATCTCGGGAAGCTAGGGTAATGATATGCTTGATCTGGTAATGATGTTCATGAATCGGCCGCATGGCACTAGAGAAAGGGATGTTCAGGAACAGATTAGTTAAGTCAAGGCTAGGGGTAGAAGAGAGAATAGTAAAGGCCAGCCCTGAAGAGATGGTCGTCATAGTTTAGGAGAATACCATGTCCTCAACCTCGGGGTGGAAATAATGTGATGCCAAATGCGATGGTAAGTCAGAGCTCCCAAGATGCGATGTCTCAGCTCTATTGTCCACAAAATATCACTCATAAATCTCCCTCGGTGCCGGAACAGATCGACGCGATAAGCCAAAAAACAGATGGTAATTACGGGCAAGGTTTCGAATCATATGTTTTTGGGAAGATAGCGGGTTTACTGGAAAAGTTGAACCTCGCGCTAAGATGTCAAAAATTCCTTCTCTTGGATAGGAAGACGAAACCACTGCCAAAACTGACCCCCTAACCTCAGCTCCAGGCAAAGGATGAAATCCGAAAGGCGACTACAGGAAGAATTCGTAGAATCGCGGAGGATTTTCTCTCAATTCTCAAACTGGCAATAAAGCGCCAGATCCAACTCTGTATCTCCAGGACCAGCCTTTTCAGGTCTCTCTCAACTTTGACGCAATTGCAAGTTTCACTTCCCCCGCGTCCCGCCGTTCCAACGCAGAGAGTGGCCCGGATGCTTTCCCCAGTTAATGCGGTATATACTGGTTTCTCATTGATGGAGATCGTGAGTGGCCCAGTGTGGCGGAATGTCAGCTACGTTTTGTTGCTCGCAACTAGAGTTTGTTCCTCCGAGGATTCTTGATAACTTAAATTGAACTTTGTGAGGCTATGAAAAGTGCATCGTACCTTGTAGTTCCCTGGGTGTAGCTTGCCCTACGTCGTGCCGTAAGCGCTTGAATAATGGACTGTGCGATAGTCAAAAAAAAGGGGAGACCTTTCTGGAAGGGGGCAAAATACGCAGCCAGCACCTTTCCCCTCCCCTTTTAGGATGGAAAATGATTAAACTTCTTGACCCTATCAAGAGGGGAAAGCCCGAGGGCGAAGAACGCCGTTCGTTTGCTCGGGGGGGTCTTTTTTTTTTTTACAGCGTCCACCCATGTGACACTAGATCCTCTCCAATTTGTCATCAGTGATTTGGATGCGTTATGATTGTCTTTGCTGCAGGGTCTATGAGGGAAGTTATGATACTCTACACTGCAATTGGATCTAGAGTTTCAAGTTTCAAGTTTCGCGAGTGATAGGTTATGAATCGACAGACATTTGTCATTAAATTTCCAGCTGATAATGGGTAATATAAGATATTCAATAACAGACAGGGTTATGGTTTTGGGAGGTGTCCGGCAGGGTTGGTCTAGCCTCGCGGAACTAGAGGGCAATCTAGGAAACATAGGATCCGTTGTACAAGTATCATAACTAGATTGTTATAAAGCCCCCTAGGGACATTTGTCCGCTTTTTGTTAGTGGTGTCCAAATCGGCTCCTATCTTGTCTATAATTGATATAACTGGTGCCAAAGACCACCTTAACTCGGTAATAATAAAAATTTAATGTGAAAACTGGTACTGGTGTGGCAAATGTAAAGCTTCCATTAATTTTAAATATGCTATTGAACTTAAATTATCATACTTCAAAATAGGACCCTGTTTCAAACATCTCTTTCCTCTTTCCTCTTTTTTTTTTTCCGGGGGGGCCTACTTTTTTCTTGTTTTCTCTCTAAATAAACTTGAAGTTCATAAGTAGAACTATATACCATAAGGAGAAATAGACTCTGGGGTTTGGCCGGGGTGTTATGCCTTAGTATGTTTTGTCTTCAATATTTCCTGAGAAGAGGAGGTATCATATCATACTGTACTGTTCTCAGGTTGGCAGAATTAATTATCAATATTCAATGTTATGAATATATGAGAACTACTCAATTGTTAAAATGATATGAGATGAAGAGAAGTGCCAGTGCGGTATATATCGCAGGTTGCTGGCTTAATGGCTATAATGCTAATATAGGGTAAGTGAAAACCCCCTACAAGTATAACTCTAGATCGATATTCCTTTTTTACCTTTCCTGTATACATTCTCATTTTCAATTTAGTCGGGTATGAGAAAATTCCTATAGAAAAAAAATCAAAAATCAAACTTATTTGCCCCAATTGCTTTTGTGTCAGCTCAGGCCGTCCTAAGCACCAGGACCATTGTTTTCGTGTCTCAAGTGGTCGTGCGACTGCGATACAGTATATAACTTATCAGTTTCGTGGAAGAAAATTGGTAAAATGTGGGTGTGGGTGACATGGCTCGCTTAATTGCTGCTTGATACATACAGCATGTTCTCCAGGGCTAATTCTCTCGACACTAGCAAAGAAGGCTGAAAGTGCACTTCCAAATAACTTTCCATGCTATAAGTGTCAGCCTTCCTCCACCTTTCAGAGTGAATGGCCAACCGCCGCAACAACAGCCCTCCATGAGCTTTACAAACCTCCCCAACGAAATCCTCCTACAAATCTCCACCTTCCTCCACCTGCCCGACATACACTCCCTAATGAGGGCAAACCGCCACCTGTCAGACCTCCTCTCCCCGTTCCTCATCGCCGCCGTCTGTCAAAAGCGTAGCTTTAAGTACGGGCGTCGGGCGCTGTACTTCTTGGCGGGGCGCGAAGATAAGGCTTCAGTGCACAAGCTCCTAGACGGCGGAGTCGCGGACTTTGCCGGCCCGGAACTATTCCACGAAACCGTGGCGACCCAGCCCTCAACAGTGGTGAAGACACTCATGGAGTGCGGGGTGCACCCAGAGTCCAGGGATAGCAGGGGGCAGACCTTATTGGCGGTCGCGGCGAGCCGGGGACGGGTGGAGACCGTGCGGTTGCTGCTGGCGCGAGAGCATCTCGACGTGGATTGCCGGGATCATAGGAATGAGACGCCGCTGTTCCATGCCGCCAGGCAAGGGCATGTGAGGGTTGTTTCGCTTCTGGTCGCGGATGGGAGGGTTGATGTCAATTCGCGGAACGTCGACTTCTACTCCCCCTTGCACTCGGCCGTGTATTGGGGGGAAGTGGCGGTTGTTCGGGTGCTGTTGGGTAACCCTAGGGTTAACGTCAACTCGGTGAATTCCCTCGGGCAGACACCGTTGCACCTCGCTCAGCGGAAGGGTGTGTTGGCGATGTTACTGGCTGATAAGAGGGTTGACGTCAATCGCGCCGAACTGCATGGCCATACGCCACTGCATATAGCCGCTGGGGAAGAGAAGGTGAGGGTTGTAGAGTTGCTGCTCGGACGGGAGGATATCAATCTTGACATTGAGGATGGTGGGGGTGGGTCTGTTAAGACGCTGTCTCAGGCTGGTGCTTATAGCCCAGAGATTGCGCAAGCGATATCCAGGAAATTGTCAGATTTGTAGGATAAACATGGGCTGAGTGAGGAGGAGAATGTCTATATTGATGTGGGGTCAGTGCGGGACTATGGGGGTGTGTCATATGATAGTAAGGATGGGGAGGATGGGGAGATAAAAGACGAGGTGTTTTAATGAGGAATATTGCATGGCTGTTGGCATGGTGAGGGGCTGGGTGGCAGGGAATTGAAGGATAGAATGACTCTTAATGGGTAATGTTGTGGGGGTCTCTTGGATCTTGTTCCCGCATACGTTCGGCCGAACGAGAAGGTCCCGGAATTGGTACCACAATAAAGGCGAACGCGGCAAGCATAGGCCTGCCCACGATTAGAAATACAGTTATTTAATTTGCGCGGTACAATGAGAGATAGGGTAGGAGTGTATCGTACAAAAAAAACCAAGAGGACGACCCGTTTAATCTGTTCTGGATCTCCCCCCGTAAATATCTGTGAGTGACACATTGTGATCACGGACATCATACCATAATATCGTTATGATGAGGCACGGGTTTAAACCCACAAGCTAGTTGGCACACATGGTAAATTGGGATTTAGGAGGAAAGGAGGTCCCTTCTGCCTCAGAAATATAAGGAGTGGTGGAACAAGCTGGGATGAAAACCTACATATAATGATAATACTCTTGGTGAGACTATCGTGCGCAGCGGGGGTAAACGGTAAACTTCAATGATATTGATCTGAGGAAAAACGATGCCTTACTCAGCTCTCACCACATGGGTGGAAAAGACAAATCTAAATAGAAAGCTCAATGGAAATTCTCCTCATGGCCACATGAGCCTCTTCCTTTCCGAAACTTTCCACCAAAACCAAGGATGAAACTATTCTCTGCAATCGCCCATAAGGAAACAACCAGCCAACTATTTCCATCAACCGGAAACCTCTATCCTATGCTTCCTGCGTTCCATCCTTTTCCTGCTTCCTTACTACTGTCGTTCCCTCTCTTCGAATGACTTCTATCAAGGTCTTCGGTGGTCTTCCATCACATGCATAGTCCCTTTTCCACCTGTCGGGCTTCCCGCTTCAACAAATAGAATGTGCAAAGCGTTCAGGTGCCGTAATTCCACCACGACTATGGCGTATCATGAGTATCGCACTCCAAGAATTAGCCCCCCGCAGTCGAACCCTGCGGTCCTACCAAGCCGAATTACACATTGTCCGGAATGACTACAGAAGTGCTCCTTGGATCAGATCCTTCTCTGGTCCTAGGAGATCGAATTTGGTGATATACCGGTATTTCCCCAAAAAAAAAACACAACTAACAACGCTAGGGTATTTAAATTAGAAGTCAAGCGAAGGCCTTGGTCAGTGTTTATCCTTAGTGATTTCAGGTTTTAGTCTCTTTGAGATCGGTAACTATGTCGATGTATGAAGGCTTAGAAAAATTGTTTCTGTGTATGGTACTGTTACTAGCTGTTTTCCAAAGGGCGGTAGAATGCACTGTACTCGGGGGTACTTTTAGTCTGGCGACACCCAGAATAGGCTTGTAAATTCTGAGATTTGCGGTTCCGCCATCGACTAACCCTTGCACCCTAGTACAGTAATGCCTTTAAAGTTCTGACCCACTTCCTTGTACTGTGCCTTGAGGACAATGCTTCCAAATAACTGATTTTGAATCTGCCTCTAGGAACAAAGTAAACTTTTATTTCAACAAATAGTAGAGAGAGAAGACTACTGCAGGCAGAGGACTGATAGTAATTTAAGGTTGCTAAGATGTAACCTCCAATCGAGATGTCAAATGATAATCGCGCTGCCAAACACCCCCTATATTTTCAGAGAGAACTGTTTTTCGACCGCCTGAACCATCATGCCAAAAAAAAAGGGAGAAAAGAAAAATCTGCATCTACATCTAACCGTCCAATGAAATTTTTATTTTTAGAAACCAGGGCGGGGAATTGGGAGTGCCTGCCACTCGATATTATGATACCTCTTTCCCGGAAAAGTGTCGAGTATGATACAGTACCCCTTACCTCGGGCCGTACCTTATTTCAACTTCCTCGACCGCAATCAACAGTGGGGGAACCGCAAGCTTTTCAATCTTGATTAGCTTGACTCCACGAGGGCTAGAACTTTCCCCCCATCAATATATCATATTATCATACCTCCAATTATGCCGGGCCCCGTCATCCGCATTTAGTGGCGTGGGACGTGGTTCGTCTAATGTAACAAGTTGGGGCTTTCTCTCGGGGTCATACGTGGTCCCTCAGATATTTGTCCTAGCGAGCGGCTGGAGGTGGGATCTCCATCGGTACGGGTGGGTTCGGAACAGATTTTCTTTTACAGCCGTTCCGCCAGAATATCTTCTGCGGTTGTGAGTGGTTCGAATTCGTTTCATAATCGCGATACGTATCGCTTGAGCGGTCTGGAACAGTAAAATTCGTTGCCAGCACGGTCAACCTGTTTTTGAAAGATTGGGGTATCTCGATTTTCTCGGAATTTCTAAACGGATCCCAAGTGCTGGGTCATTCGAGCACAGTACCGTTAATTGGAAGACTGAGAAAATAAATTCTGACCAAGTACGATACAGTACAACAGGCTTCTGCACAATTTAGCCTTGGTAGGCTTTTGCTGTTTCGGAACGCCCACGGGATACGCTAAGAACTGGAATATCAGTATAATAGAGCCTTTGCGAAACAAGCTCTAAGAGCACCCTGCAAAGGGCACTAGTACCGAGACCCGCTTGGATGTTTAGGCAAATAAATGATTGGGAAGGCTGCACCAGTTTGCCACCCGATCCTTTGCCTAGACCCTCGAGTTCCGATTGCGCAAAGGTTCTAATATTTGATTCTGATGACAACACTCTAATGGAAGGGTGATCGTGCGCAGGAAAAAAACTGCTGTGGAGGAAGTGCGACAATACTGCTTTAGTAAAGCAAACGTTCCCGAAGAACCTTGCGAGGAAGGGAGAGGCCGTTATTCGATGCACATGCGGAAGAAAGACTCTGAGGGAAAGGAAAGAACGAAGCTCTGCTAAGTACTGTACTGTACGGGTGGTGGTGGCTAAGTCCACCTGTATGTATTACCCAAAACAGCACTCCCGGGGCATCAGACCTCACTGTTCCCCAACCTAATATCATACTGATACCATCCCACGATGGGTTTACTCCATCAGATTTATGATACCTGAATATTGAAACCCGATCATGTTCTAGTGTCCTTGTAAGAAACACTTCGACTTTGCTGTGCAAAGGCCCAGGCTCTACGAGTAGTATGATACTCTGAACGCTTATCATACTAGGGGTCCCCAGGACAATGCAAAATGTCAGTCAAAAATGTTAGGACAAGGGTTAGGTGTCTCGAGATTGACAGAGGCCTCGCTGGTAGTGGTCAGCAGCCCAACGCGCCTACCGGACCCCTTAGTGGTGTGATTAGTGTCGCTGGCACTTACAAGTTACATGAAGCTATGATATCTTAACGTTTAAGTCTGGATTTACAAGGACCCTCATGCGGACACTCATAATTTTCTGTACAAACTTTAACTCCTATGGTTGGGAACTAAACGCTTGCTACTACTTGTAGTTTATACTTAAAGCTTAGGACTTCACCTAAATAGAATCATCAAATTTATTCTTTTGTTCTCGATAGTTTAGAGCTATGCAATCTGGATATTCCATTACACTGGCATCCAGCCGAGGGTCTCGCTAGCATATTAGAGTTTCCCCTCCTGGTAAGTGCGGTTGCCGGGTAGGGCTAGAAGCAGGGCCTACCGGAGTGTGATAGATCACATAAGGCACAATGAATTAGATCGTTGAAGATGCCAGAGGCTATGGTGTTATTGGTGGAATCATCCGGAGAGCGGGAGTCTTGTTGATGTCTTTCTTTTTTTTGTGAAGGATAGTGGAGAACGTTCTTAGTCGGTTCGGAGGTTGTGGTGGAGCGGAAAGCCCTGGACCGAACAGGAGATTGTTTTGGAGCTTCTTCTCTTTTGCTAGGATACCATTAGTTCTGTATTTCCCCCAGAATTAGGTAGAGAATGAACCTTATATACGAACCTTAGAACAACATCATCTATCTCTCTCTTCTACACACCCTGTCCGCTGCGCACACTCAATATCACTGAGAGTAATGCCTCTTATATTTTTCTTTTAATTGTCTCAACTTGAGGCTGAAGGTGAATCTTTTCCCTGTTTCTGTCTCCACTTAATGCAGGGGGGAAATTCTGGACGCCCTAGAGTCATTCCCAATTGTTCTAGTTACGGTGGTCGTCAATCTATCGTTGGTCTGTAGCATTGGGCTAATGTATTATGATACTTGAGCATTTAGAGGCTAACGTATGTGTCTCCCCGCTACACCCTGGGTGCGCCCTACCCCCATTCTTTCGCCACGGCATTCCCTATTTGAGCTATCATGCGAAATAACGCATCGCGATATACCTGTCTCTTGAGTTAAATCACGAATCAGTGAGCTTAATTACCTCTAGGGACGGCAATGAACAGTTCACTAGGTTGCCACCCGCTGGTGTTTTATCTTTTATATATGATACCTGTGAAGCATTCGTTCAGCTAATAGGCGCAAAGAGGCACATGCCGAAGACCGGGTCTGAGCCAAACCCAACCCAACCTCTGATATCTCTGGCCTTTTTTTCCCATGTATCAGAATATATGGTGGTGAGTTGGAAGCCGCTCAAATATACAATGGCTCCCAGCACACAACTCTATCATTCTTTGTTCCTTGCCCTTACTAGTGCGCACGTATACAGTATGATCGAAAATTTTATCAGTGAGTTATCCCCCAGCACGGACCACACGTCTTCTGGAAGGCGCATGCATGAAAACCTTGGACAGTACTCGTGCCGAGTTACTAGAAAGGCTGTTTCAACAACACAGTCTGAAAGACTCTCTGTTAATCTCGATAATTGCTGGGCCCACGTGTATTCTGAGCTCTACAGGTCAAATGTTTAGCATATATAAACCCCTCCGCCCTGTCCATGGCAGCACGCTGGTGACCATTATAGAGTCAAGACCTAACTTATACGCTTTCCCTTAATCTGATGCCAGATACAGAAGACGGAGCTCGTTCTCAAGAGAGACCAACTCAATTTATCCAAGAAGGTCAACATGTTCAATACAGTCGATCTTCCGAGGAAACTCTAGAAGCCGGTATCAAAGATACCGAAGCATTAAAGGAAATTGGTTGGGATGGACCAAACGATCCGGAAAATCCAAGAGCCTGGCCCTTGGTCAAAAAATGTTATCATACACTAGTCCCAGCGTTGTTTAGCTTCGCCGTGTAGGCTACCCCCCTCCTACCTCCCCCATCGAATTGATACTGATAAAAGCTGGGTAATTCAGGACATACGGAACCTCAATCTACACTCCCGGGGTACCTCAAATAATATCACACTTTCACGTCTCAAGAACAGTAGCCTATCTGCCCCTATCCCTCTGCAGTCTTGGTCTAGCCTTCGGCCCCGTTCTCGCGGGGCCAATCTCAGAAACTTACGGCCGTAAAGCAGTCTACCTAGGCACTTTTCCCATTTCACTTATTTTCTCCGTCGGTGCAGCACTATCCCGGAACTTCGGTACACTCCTCACCTGCCGCTTCTTCGCGGGGGTCTTCGGGAGTCCAACTCTTGCCCTTGGCGGTGGCACGATAGTGGACATATGGGATCCACAAGAGGCGGGGGCATCAATGGCTTTCGCGTCTGTGATACTAGCGCCGTTCACGGGGCCGATAATGGGACCGTTGGTCGGCGGATACACCATTCTGGATAAGGACAGGAGATGGCTGATGTGGGATGTCGTATTTGTCGGAGGGCCAATATACCTCCTTGCGCTATTCACTCAAGAGACATACGAGAAGACGATTCTTGAGCGTAAGGCGAGAGCACGCGGGATTCCGCCCCTGCCAGGGCCCTCCGATCGTAAGGGGGTTAGGTCGATTCTAACAGTAAATCTGTTCAGACCAATACATATGCTCTTCGCAGAACCAATTGTTTCCGCAATATCGCTGTATATCGCCTTCGTCTTCGGCGTGTTTTTCCAATTCTCCCCTAGCTATCCTTACGCATATCGCACAGTGTACTCTTTCAAAAGCGGCGAGGTCGGGATGGCGTTTCTGGGGCTGTTCGTTGGACTACTTGCTTCCGTCGCGACTTTCGAAATCTGCAATCGGACGCTATACAGAACTGCCCAGAGAGAAGAAAAGCTCCGCGACGGTAGGGTGACCCCCGAACACAGGCTTTATGTAAGTATGTTTGGGTCACTCGGGATCCCTATCTCGTTGCTATGGTTCTCGTGGTCGATGCGTAAAGACGTACACTGGATATCTCCAATTCTTGCGGAGATACCCTTTGGTTGGGGGAGTCTTTGTCTTTTCGTATGATCTTCCCCACCTCCCCCCCACCTCCTGACCTGACAAAACTAACAAATGTGGGGTAGCTGGGAACAACAAACTACCTAACCGACGTTTATCAAACCCAATATAGCGCTTCCGCTATCGCGGCAAACGTTCTTCTAAGATATACTTTCGGTGCGGCATTCCAACTATTTTCACTACCGATGCACGAAAGGTTGGGTATTCAGGGGGCGGGAAGTTTGCTGGCGGCTTTCAGCATTTTGCTTTTACCGGTACCATGGGTTTTATTCAGCTGGGGGGAGAAGATTCGGGAGAAGAGTCCGTATTTGGTGGCCAAGCGTTGATTGTAGAAGTGAGAAGTGGGTAGATTATTTTCTGTATATTATATGGGTCGGTAGTTGTTTTTAGATTTTTTAGAGTACTTTTTAGACTATTTTGAAGAGTTAATTGTTGATAAAGGCGCCACCGTCTTAAGACTTCCATCTGAATTGTTTGCAAACCTATTGTTAGTTAACAAAAATAACCGACCGCGCAAGGTGCACGGCAACCATCACCCATCACCCCCATCCATTCTCAACTCCATCAAAAGAAATTGCATCAACTCAACCAAAACCCAATCACATTACCTGATTCTTTTTCTTTTAAATACTATGCCTCCTATTCTTCGCAGTCATCCAAAAAAACCTATTCCAACCCATCACCTCTCTGAGTTTACCAGGGGGAGAATCCTTGGGTTACATGAGCCTCAGATGGGATATTGTTAAGGGGTCCTGTTCCTATATCAGTGCACGCGACAGGCAACGATACTTCTCTTATAGTATCTATGACACTATATCTTTTGTACTAATAGTGTGCGTTCACACTGTTATGTTTCTTCGTTGTTCTCGTATAGTGTACGTTCACACTATTACCTTTTCTCTTGTTATACTTAGTAGTCGTAGAGGCGTTCCTCTTCTACTAAGTTCGTGTAACTATCGTGAGGTAGATAGAATAAAGTAAATTCGTTTGTAAAACAATAAGTAGGAAAATAACTTAGATGGTTGCATGAAGAACTAACTAACTCGCCTCTGAGGACTCCTTATATAGTCCTTCCCTCAACCCGCTTACAAATCAAACCATAAGCAGTCTGCCTTGCCAGTCTGCCTTGCGCAGCCCCCTTGCGCAGCCCCATGACCTCTGAATAGATCATGTGCGTGAAACATAACATAAAACATAACATAAACCTAACGAGTCTGCCTTGCACACAGCCTCGTTGCATAGCCTCCTTATGCAGCCCCGTGACTTCTAAATAAGTCTCGTGCGTGAAACATAACAAATAAAACCCCAACGAGTCTGCCTTGCAGTCAACCTCGTTGCATAGCCCTTATAGTCACATGCCTCTATATAGGTCATGTGCGTGAAAGTAACTCATAACATAAAACAAACTACATAAATCAAACTACGTAACAAAGGAAACTTATAAATCAATTTCATAACAAAAGAAACTTACTATGTCAGATTAGAATCGTGACAGATATCAGCAGATTTCTGACTACCTCAACATCCCCCTTATGACTGTCAAAAACACAATCTCAAAGAAAGGCTTGGAGGGCAAGGAGAGGAAGGGTAGAGGAAGACATCCTAAGACTACCAAGTTACAGGATGATGCTATGGTGGAGGAAGCTCTTGAAAATCGCGATACTACCTATTTTGAGATTGCTCAAAAAGTTGCTCCCAATGTTTCTTCTATGACAGTCAGGAGAAGACTTGCACAAAGGCATCTAAAAAAGTGGTTAGCACAAGAGAGGGTTCACTTGGATGAGGATCTAGCTCAGGAGAGATTGGAATGGGCATTAGCTCATAGGCACTGGACAAGGGAGATGTGGAGGAGGAAGGCAATGTGGGGAGATGAGGTTGCTGTTCAGAGGGGGGGAGGGAAGAGGAGAAAATGAGTATTTAGGTACCCAAAAGAGAAGTGGAATAAGGATTGTGTGGAACCTACTGCTAGGACAGGGGAGAGGAAGATTAGCCAGATGATAACTGGTTGTTTTTATGGTCAAACTCATGGTCTCTTTTTGCCTGTTTTTCCTGATCCTTCTTCTGCTAGAGGTGGAGTAACTGGAAAGTCAATTATTGAGGTTTATGATCAATATGACTTTGTAGGGATATGGGAGGATATTAAGGAGCATCTTGAGGAGAAAGAGGTTTTCTTTATCATTGACAATGCTAAGACTCATTTGCCTTTTAGGAGATGTGTAACGTGTTCGCAAGGTGCTAATCACGTTTCGATAGGTATACAATAGTCAACAGGTGGCCTGCTCGTCCAGAGAGGAGGCGAGAGCTGTATGAAATAAAGGAGGCTTCGGAGGTGTACTGGAGAAACTAAAGAGTAACCGTTCAACCAAGTATATTGAAATACTGTCTGTCGAAGTCTGTCCTTTCCATCGTGGAATAGGACTGTCTTTAAATACACAAATCTGTTCATGTCTAGCATGAACGAAACTAAACAAAGGTATCAAGCGATACACTTTGGTAAAACAACCTAAGTATCAAATCGATACTTGAAACAACAAACTAAGTATCAAAACGATACTACAAACAAACCAAGTATCAAAGCGATACTTAAAACAAAACATAAAACAAATTAAGTATCGAAACGATACTTCAAACAAACCAAGTATCAAAGCGATACTTAAAACAAAACATAAAACAAAACTAAGTATCAAAACGATACTTCAAACAAACCAAGTATCAAAACGATACTTAAAACAAAACATAAAACAAACCAAGTATCAAAACAATACTTAAAACAAAACATAAAACAAAATCCTTAACTGAGTACCAGTACCGGTTACAAGATGGCTCAGAGGGCAGGGAATTACTCTTATGGAAATTCCTGCCTATTCACCAGATCTCAATCCAATTGAACATGTTTGGGCTCTGGTAAAAGATAAGCTTCAGAAGCATTATCCTGAGCTATATCTCATGAAGGGTTCTGATAATGAGGTCAAAGAAGCTATTGAGGAGGCTATTACTACTTGTTGGGAACTTCTTGACCCAAAGATTTTTGATTCTCTAGCAGGTTCAATGGTGAATAGGATTGAAGCAATTATTAAGGCAGATGGATGGTACACTAAATATTGATTTCTACTATGTATTTACATTTTTTTAATTTTTTTTGTTATTGTGATGTTGAGGTAGGTGAGGGGGTGGTTGTTGTACGATCAAATTATTTTTCCGTTCGTTGTAGTCGGTTAATTTTGTTAACGAACAATATCTGAAAGTCTTGCCACGGTTTAGGCCTACAGCTAGGAAACACCAAGATTTCCGGACAATTTTGAAAACGGCAAGTGCACACGAGTTCCATAAGCAGTATCATAATATAGGCTCTTGGAAGACCAATTCAGTATAGCTGGTTCAGAAAAGTTAGTAAAGTACATTTTTTAGATGCTTGGGCTTATTAAAAATGTGAACGTATTTTTGTCCTCCCGGTGTACTCTTTATTCAGAACTGCCCAACACAGGACTCAGCGGAGTTTACATTCTCTAATGAGTAGTTTTGTAGATGTCTAAAATGACATAAAAACCCTAAATTCTGTGAGGATAAGCAGACTGGAGAGGAAGTAGAGAACCAAGCTGGACTTTGAGTAGGACAATACATGTTATAAAATATATGTAATAATATTATAGATCAGCCTCCCGTACATTTTAAATATTTGAAGGACTAATGTATAACTTGAATTAATATGGAGATAAAGCAATCTGAATTTAATCTAGCAGCTTGGGATTGGATACTAAGAGAAAGGAAACTATTCAAGTTACTGTCTTGACTGGTAGCCTGAGAGTTCCTCATATGAAACTACTTTTATTCTTTTATAAAATAGGTACTGAACCTACTAGTACTATCATGTCTAAACATCAGAGGTATAACAGTCAGATTATTGTTAAGTTTAATCCAACTGCCTACTAGTATGCTAACTTGATCAACATAATCAAGTAGCCAGACAAGTAGCTTATTCCTGTACTTAATTGTCAGCTAATACTTCTTAAAGCTGTCTTTTTCTCAGGATACAAAATGTAGGATATACTGAATATCTTTTATGCCTACAATATTACACCAAATATAATCTCTGAAGGCGGCACTGGAAATAAATTTCTACAATAAATCGCTGCCAAAAATTACCAAGACTTATATTGACTAATATATTATAACAATATCTTAATAAAATATTCTCTAATTTAACCACTTAATATATCATGTAATTATTCAAGTTTTTGTATTGGTCAAGAGATACTGGTAGATATGAGAAGAAGAAGAAGAAAAAAAGAATGTCAGGTACAAAAGTGCAAGGAAAGGTAAGAAATAAAAAATTGAATTCAGTCTTGTACAAATTTCATACAAATAGGAGTGGCACTTTAAGATCTCTAATTAGTTTAATTCCTATCTCTAAAGAGAAATCAATAAGTAAGCTGTATTGTAATTTACTAACTAGTCTGTATTTTCAGCTTCTATTGCAGTATTATATTTCCCTTAATGATATTTATTGTATACAAGCCCTATCCCTCCTCTTTCCTGCACAAGTCTAAACCCTAATTTTTTTTTTTTTTTCTTCTGCTAATCTATCTTGGCACTTCTGAGCTAGATCTATATAATAGCATCTTCCTTTCACCTCTCTTCTTCTTTTTTCCTCCTTACTCTCTTTTCAACTCTCTCCTTCACAGCACAGATATACAACTTAGTATTAGTGTTAGTATCTCTCATCCATACAATAGCTGTCCAAGAATTGCTACTTGACAGTATATCTATATGAGTGATCTACTACTGGCAATCACTTTAGCTTTCCTTTATTAAATTTTTATTCTACCCACTCTTATATTAAATTTTGTTTTTGTTTTTTCTCCTTTCTTTTAGATAATAGTCTTGTACTAATTTCTTTATTTTTATTAGTATCATTTACTAAAGTATGCTACATGAAGTGGATACTTAATTTATTGTGGTGGGTGGGTGGGCAACCTGCTATTACTAACTAGGAAAATCACTATGAGGATGGGTGGGCAGGCAACCTGCCTTTGTATACCAACAAAACCTTAGGAGGATTGGAATTTGGGTTTTTTTTGAGAATTGTGCTAACGTAAGTGAAAAACAGATTATAATAACATCAACAGGAGAATAGCCTATAAGAACAGGTATATGAGGAAAATATTTACTAACTAAAACAGTTGTAGTATAGGTACTGGCAGGATAGACTTTAGGAGGGCTGGTGGGTGGGAATATCCTGTGTAAGCAGGATGAAGTTTCTAGGTAAGTGGTGACCCCTCCCCCTCTTCTTTTTATTATTGAACAGATAACGACACATAGGAATAGTTATAGTGGGATGGAATTACAGGAGGGTTGGTGGGTGGGAATCTACTAACAGAATAAAAAAATATATAATAGGTAAGTATGAACCCTCTCTCCTCCGAGTCCTACCCCCCAAAAAAATGTAAAAAACAATTTACATATGGGATGGAGTAATTGGTGGGCTGGTGGGTGGGAAAATACTAATAAGCAGGAGAAAGATCCATAAGGACAAATAAAATTGTGGGAACTCTGAGGGATATAATAAGCTCAAGGGATGAAAACATCCATCTCTGACCTGTTCCTTGAAGAATAGTGATCACTGAGAAAAAGGACAAGTATCTGATGAGCATTTCTTCTAAAAAAAAAAAAAAATTATATACAAACTGTCTTTTTTTCTTATGTATTACTTCTCACTAGTAGTAATATATAGCCTACCAGTGAGTGATTATATAGCAATAGAAATCTGAATATCAGAAGCCAATGTATTGCAAAATCAAGTTGTTCTCTGACTTGATTTTGCTTTACATGTGCTACATTTATAATAACGGTAAAGGTCTCCAATACCACCCAGTTTTACGTTTTTTCCCTCCTATGCCACCCATCTCTTCCATACCACCCTTTTGTTATATAATATTAAGTCAATTAGATAAACAAGACAATTAAAAGATTTTTTTTCTTTTGTTTTTTTACAGTTATGAGTAGTAGCAAAAGCCCAGGGAGACTGAAAGTTCAGGTAGAGCGAAAGCTGAGGGAGGGCAAAGGTCCAGAAAAGCAAAGGCCACAGAAGAGCAAAGGCCCCAGAAGAGCAAAAAGCCCAAGCAGAGTGGTTCCCCAGGGAGAGCAGAGGCCTAGAAAGAACAGAGGCCTAGACGGCGAGAAGAGAGAAGGCAGAAGTCCTCTGAGAGCGACAAGTGTAGTAACAGCAGAAGAAGCCCAGGAAGAACAAAAGCCCAGAGGGGGAAAGCTGAGTGAAAACAAAAGCCAAGAGAGAGCAGGAAAGGAACAGAAAATGCAAACTCAGAGGGAACTTGGACTTTAAGGTAGGGAAAGCTAGAGTGAGCTGGAGTAGGAGTAACAGCTGGAGTGGGAGGTTACTACTTATAACTGTAAAAAAAAAAAAAAAATCTATTAATTGTCTTGGCTATCTAATTGACTTAATAATAGGGTAGTATGGGAGGGATGGGTGGCAAAGGAGGGACAAAATGTAAAACTGGGTGGTATTGGAGACCTTTACTGTTATAATAATATTGTACCAAGATTTCTTCACCCCTCACCTTCTCAAAAATAGTAGTATTTATAGGCTCCTCTCTAGTAGCACAGTGCTCTAGACAAGGCCTCTTGGCTTTAAACAACAACAAATAGTATGATAATATAATTACTTGTCTAACCAACTTGAAATAGGTGTTAGAGATAGTCCTGAAACTGAAATATTTTTCCATCATTTCAGAGTATACTCTACCAGCCATATATAAAACTATGCTAAGATAAAATAATTGGTGCAAAATGCCGACACTCAGGTTTCTCAAAACCAATCTCAAACAAAATAACCAGGAGCCACACAGGAGTTAGTTCTGTTGTGGGACAAATTTAAGAAAAGATAACTCAACGAAACTTTGTTACACTGAAGATGGTAACCTCCCAAGGAAATCCTCAATCTAAACGTGCTCCGGAAGATTCAGGCTCTAAACCTTCCCAATTGCACGTTAGTAGTTAAGCTGTAAGAGCAGATTGAAAAACTTAAGTTTATTCCAACCGTTGATACAGGGGGGTGGTGATGGTGTTCTCATCCCCACCCAACCTGTGTTGCCCCTACTCCTACCAAGCAGCATCTACCAAACCGCGAGGACATTCCGCACCATCACTACCGCGGGATAAAACGGTGAAGAAATATAAGTAATTATGTTCTAAATCAAGATTGACATAACGGGAAATCGCGAACAGCGATAATATAACCTTCTAGCAGTCTCTGGTCGCGACGGCAACAAGTCCAATATTAAGCACACATTCCCTATGCTAGTATATCCTCCCTGCGCCACGCCTAAATATCTCTTATTACATACCATCCACAAGTAACATTAGAAAATTGCATGCTCTGATTCACTGGAGGAATGAGATGCTTTGTTGTGAATGGTAAGTTCCTTGGCACGATAACAGAAATAAGCCAGCGAGTATGAAATGGTGACTAGATTTTCCCACTCCTACTTCGAATGCTTACTAATAGTCAGTTCCCCTCCTATTTCGCTGTCACTCATAGTCGGAAAAAGCAAGTATGATGCTCAAGCAACTGTGATGCCCCAGACTTTTTGATTTTCCTAGTAGAAAGTCCTCTAATGTAATGTGTTCGCTAGATGCTAATCAAGCTGCGGGAGGTGTACAATAGTAGACAGTTGGCCTGCTCTTCCAGAGAGGAGGCAAGAGCTGTGTGAACTAAAGGAGACTTCGGGGGTGTACTGGGATAACTAAAGAGTAACCGTTCAACTGTTAGGCATAAAGAAAATACACAGACCTCTCGGTAGGGTAACTGCGTACAGACCCTCATTTATCGAAAGCCTAACACCCCCCTCCGGCCCCGTTCTGGGGCCCGCACGTCCTTAGCGAGATTTCGAAGAGTTGCGTCCCCTGACTATAATGTCATCTCAATGAAGCCCACTTCATAACACCATATACGTCGCTGCCGTCCGTCCGACCGGAAGCTGTTCACAGGATATTTAAGAGGGCACCTCTGGGTACCTCTGAGAACAACGACCGTCTCCGCTACACCTCCGGTGATTGAAATCTCAACACCAAGGAATTATCACCACTTTTCGCGTCTGGTCCTCCCCCTATGGGGGGGACTAGGCCATCATCTTTTATCTTTTTACAACGGCAAAACTTCTCTCCTGCTTTCTCTCTTGAGGTCTACCCTCATGAGACCCCTCCTTACTCCCTCCTGGCGTCCTCGTCGCTGGGTCTCTCTCCTTCCCCGCTTTTGCTTTAACCTCGCTTAGCATCAGCACGGTCGGGTTCCTCCTTTTTCCCTTCAACAGACGGCTGGGGATACGGTTTGCGTTACGCGATTCCTATGGATTCCTTCTCCTTTCCTCCGATCGGTTCGGGTCAGTCCCTCTGCTGGGTCCGGATCTTGTCCCGCTGGTGGGTACGGGTTAGTTCCATGGTCGGGGGTTGGTGGTTGGTTTTCTCAACAGGCTACGGTCGATTTCGCCTCTCTCCTCCTCTCTGCCCTTTATGGTGGTTTTGTCTACTGTGGGCACCGGGGATTAATGGAGACCGCCTAGTTAAGACACGAACACGTTTCCGATAGTTGTTTCGGCATCTGGGTCTACCCCTCCCTCTTCCTCCCTCGGCTCGTTCGGCTGGTATCCTACTACCACCTCTTCGGCTAGCACCCCACTGCCCCCCCAGCTGGCACCTTACTGTCCCCCGGCTGGTACCCTACTACCACCTTTTCGGCTAGCACCCTACTGCTCCCCCAGCTGGCACCTTACTGCTACCTCTCTCTGGGGGGCCCCAGCCGTGGCTCCTCTCCCTCCGATTGGTATTGCACTGTCTCCGGTCGGTCGGGATCCATCCTTATCAAGTTTTCCCCCTCGGTGGGGGTCGTGCCATGAATCAGTGCACCTGGTCCTCTTGGGCCCGATCTAGGGTTAGCTTTTCAGCGGCCGGCCGTGCTATGGGCATGGTTTGGTGGGTATGAGTTTGGTTTCTTTTGTGGTGAGATTTCCGGGGGGATTTTTCCTTGGGCTTCCTGCTTTTCCTGTTTTGGGTTTCTCTTGGAGCTTGGTTCGTCTGGGTTGTAAGGGGGGCTTGATTCAGGACGAGATGTGCGGTTGGCTCCATACCAGAGGGGCTTGGGGTTCTTGGTTTTTGCCTCAGACGGAGGAGGGATGCGCGTGTTTACAGGTTTTGTTTTTGCCATAGCTAGCGCTGCAAGCAGGTTCTTGTACCTTAAAACAATGAATATATGATATAAAAAAAAAAGAAAAGAAAAAATGGGTACCTCTGAGAAGTGGAACGGAGGAAATCCGTCAGAGGCGCATTGAGTTATTAGGCTTCAAAGTTAGGCATCCTAACTACGGGCTGAAAGTAACGGGACGTTCTCGGTTCGAAAATCCGCAACTACTCCTACAGTTCCCCAGAGCCCATAGGGGATAGATATGACACCAATACCTATCTGAAGGCCGCTGTATGTTGGTTGGTCCTGGAAACGGGATCCCTTGAGAGGTGATTCTCTTTGAGGCGAGGCAGACCGAGGGGAAGCTGCTCAGACTCAGAAGACCTAATAGGTGGTAGACATACGTGTGTTGGCGCACCATCTACGAAGCCTGCATCATGCATAGGTGCCCGACACATATGCTGGCCACTATGTGAAATCGGAAGAGACTACTGGGACAATAGTCAAGACGACTGCAGTTTCAGACAGAAGTCTATTCGGCTCTATAAATCGAAGACCGGTCGTTCGAGGATAATGACGCATCCTACGATAAGACGGTAAAGAATTTATGTGGACGAAGATGGTGTGCAAGAATTTAGGGTCAAACGGTGTTCGCACTTGGTAAGACTATGAGACCTAGCGTACGATTTTGGGGAAGGTACTTTGTCATAGGAGGATTAGAAGTAGTCCGCGAACACTCAGATGCGGGATATAAATATCGAAGTGCCTCCCAAGCTCTAGACATCATCAAGCAACAGAGAAGAGACCTTAACAATATAACATTGTTTTACCTACGAATCTTTATAAAAATATTTCCTCTACCGATTAAGTGAGTTCTTAGTAGTCACAAACGACAAGAACGACACCAAGCCTTCCTAGACAAATCTCCCTCTATTACGAAAGATTCAGGCCTAAGTCTTCTCAACAAATATTTAGAGTCGGCTTCCGCCTAACATCAACCAAGTATATTGAAATACTGTCTGTCGAAGTCTGTCCTTTCCATCGTGGAATAGGACGGTCTTTAAATACACAAATCAGTTCATGTCTAGCATGAACGAAATCAATCAAAGGTATCAAGCGATACACTTTGGTAAAACAACATAAGTATCAAAGCGATACTTAAAACAAAACATAAAACAAACTAAGTATCGGAACGATACTTAAAACAAACCAAGTATCAAAACGATACTTCAAACAAAACATAAAACAAACTAAGTATCGGAACGATACTTAAAACAAGCCAAGTATCAAAACGATACTTCAAACAAAACATAAAACAAACTAAGTATCGGAACGATACTTAAAACAAACCAAGTATCAAAACGATACTTCAAACAAAACATAAAACAAACTCCTTAACCAAGTACCAGTACCGGTTACACCTAACCCACCCGGCAATGTTGACCTTCCTTAACAACAATCCCCCCATGTAGAGAGATCCATATCAGCAATACCAATTACCCTTGAACAATAGCAATTGTCTCTGACTCTGACGGCCAGCTATTGACCAAAACTTCAATTACTGCTGTTCCGATCCACAGGACGTATAGTACTACTCAGGCCTACCTGAAGCTCCTGATTGTCCAAACTCTCAGAAAATATCTTCTGAGGCCTGCTGTCACGGATGTGACAAGTAGCTCAGGATTTCGCACATGACTCGATTATGAGTCATGGGTCTTGCGCATATGACTCGCTTGAGTCATATGATTTGTTTATGTTATGATTTGTTATGTTTTGCACATGACTCGATTATGAGTCATGGGTCTTGCGCATATGACTCGCTTGAGTCATATGATTTGTTTATGTTATGATCTATTATGTTTCGTACATGACTCGATTACGAGTCATGGGTCTCGCGCGTATGACTCATTTGAGTCATATGACTTGTTTATGTTATGATTTGTTATGTTTCGCACATGACTCGATTATGAGTCATGAGTTTCGCGCGTATGACTCATTTGAGTCATATGACTTTGGTAAGGCTTTTTGCGAGGCTCACGATTGTGAGTCATCAGGGTTAGGGTTAGCGGAAGAGCACTATATAAGAAGGTCGATACGACCGAGGGAGATAGGCTCTTCACGCTTTGTTCGAAGTAATTTCCTTACTTATTACTTTACAAATAAAACATCTTTACGCTCTTTATCACGTTTGCATATCCGACACATTTCTCACGAGCCTATATAAGGCGAAGCTATCTTAGTTAGGATTTAACAGGCGTTATCCGACGAATGGTGATAACGTAGATCAACGGATCTAAGAACTGTTATATCAGACAAGATAGGAATTAAGAAGAGAAGTATCGTTGCCTGTCGCTATTAGTTAACCACAAGCTAGGAACGTTACATTACAAAGCGTCACCCAAGCGACGCCCAACTATTCCAACACGGCGAATATAAACCCTCAGCCTGAGGGAGAAGACCACGAAGGAGATATCGACCTCACAGAAAACGAAGGAGGGCTAGGAAACTTTGAAGAATTTAACGACACACTTGAGAACGCGTCTCAAGCACCATCAAGAGCAACACGTCCTATCACACCTGAAAGAAGATCGTCACCCGACGATTCACCAACGGGAACACCCTGACCAAGGAGGATGTCAGGAGCACCACCCGCGGTGCTGCCGGCACAAGGGGATATTGGAATATCCCCAGCCCAGATGCAAGC
>VBSK01000241.1:0-22036 GCA_006112555.1 Tuber indicum | reverse complement strand
GCCTTGCTTCAGCCCCACCCCCCTTGCTTCTCCTCTTGGCTGGTACCCTACTACCTTCACCCAGCTGGCACCCTACTGCCTGCTAGCTAGCATCATACTTCTCTTCCAGCTGGCATCTTACTGCCTCCGCTCTCTGGGGGGCTGTTAGGCGGAGACAACCGGTAAAGACTTATGGTTGTCTAGGCCAATCGAGATTCGTTTGTATAGACGGAGATTTGTCTAGGAAGGCTCGGAAGCAACTCGTTTCGTTTATGACTACTAAGAGTGCAAGAAAGTAGGATAGAATCGTAAAAACAATATTATATTGTTAAGGTCTCTTCTCCGTTGCTTGATGATGTCTTAAGCTTGGGAGGCACTTCGATATTTATATTCCGCGTCTGAGTGTTCGCGGACTACATCTATCTAGCATACAAATATACCTCTTCAAATCTAATGCGCAACGTCGAGTTCTCCATGATAGTGCGAACACCGGGAGACCCTGAGAAAACCATCACACCATCTTCAGTAATTACTATTTCCTGCCGGGAGACATACTTGTCACCAATAGTAATTAACGATCCTCAGAGTCTATAGACCTGTAGCCGAGTTCTCAAGTCGAACTCTGTTGGCTCCAATAGTTCTTTTCGTTACCAAGAGGATCAGTCTTGATACGAGACTGCATATGCAGATATGCCGGAGTCGATGACTTCTAGTTGTGATAACTCAACAACTAACCGATAGAATTCATTCTGATGACTCTCTTCTCGTAGAGGAGAGGCCATTCTATTGAATAGTCTCATAATCCCTCGGTCGGCAACTCCTATTGTTCTATGTAGAGGGGGTGGACCTTCGTGTTGTGTTGGTTGTAAATCCCGCAACTGCGGTACACCTCTTATCATAGTTGCAACACTCCTCGAAGCTCGCTGGCTTCTTTGGTAGTGTTTCCAGGAGCTCTAGACTCTTTCTAATCGTCGAAGGGTGGATGTGAATGCATTGGTTCGTTATCCCGAACCTCCTAACATTCATCTCATGACCTTGTGCGAAAACGTCCCGTTACTTACGGCCCGTATCAAAGATGTCATATCTTTGAAGCCTTGTAACTCCCTGAGTAGTTGACGGATTGACTTCGTTCCACTTCCCAGGTCTAGCCATTTTTTTTTTTTTTTTTTTTTTATATCATATATTCATTGTTTGGTTAAGGTACAAGAACGTGCATGCAGCGCTAGCTATGGCAGAAACAAAACCCAAAATCAATCAACAAACAAACGAAAAACCAAAACCAGATCCTCCTATGGCGTCCAATAACCGACGCATTGCCTACACAGGACTTATAAAGGAAAACTACTAACTACCTAGCATCGTAACGGAAACAAATCAAAAACTCATAATAACAACAAGTAAATGAAATCAAACAGGAGACCTTCCACCACTTAGACCACTTGGCGACCCAGCCAACGACAACCGAGGCGAGGCAGGAAGGGAAGGGGAGGGGGAGAGAGAGGGCAGGCGGGGGGCATAGTGTGCATACATGTCAGGGGGGAAACCAGTCTTGGTAGCAGTGAGATAACGTCCGAGGCCCAAAAGCATCGGAATCGAGGTCCACAGAGAAGAGTCAGGTCCAATATCCGTGATCCCCTGGAGGTGGCGACCGCGGGCTGCAGACTTGGCAGGGCAGAAAAGGAGGGCATGCTCGAACGTCTCGTCCCCCTCCTCACACCAAGGGCAGAGGCGAGAGGGGTCGGCGTCGTGCCAAGAGGGATGGGCGGCTAGGTAGCTCTTGCCAGCACGCATCTGGTGGAGCCGGCCCGAGAGGAAACGCCCCAGGCCCATGAAGGGGTGCGGGCGCAGGGTGGGGCCAAAGAGGTAGTAGGGCGGGGGAGGCGACAGGAGCCGCCACGAGGTGAGGAGTTCCTCACGGCACCGGGCCTTGAGAGAAGCGTAGAGGGCGGGAGCCCCCAGCGGGGCTACCTGCAGCGGAGGCAGGAGGAGAGGGTTCGCCGGAGGAAGGGGGTCATGGCGGCCGCCGATGATGGAGTGAATGCGGTGGGCCACCGCATCGACCGGGAGATGACGCCGATTGGGTGGGGAGGGTGGCTTGGTGAACCATCTGAGGGGGCGGTAGTTGGGGCCCGTCCATGGGTGCCGGCCCCTGACAGACCCAGGGAGGCGGAGGGAGTCGGGAGCCCTAAAGGGGGACGTAGTCGGGACCGAGTGGTCCAAGCGGGCAGTAGCCGGGTTGATTTCGGGCGGGAGGCAGACCAGGCGGACTGCCGCCAGGCGCTGAAGGTGTTTGATAAGAAGGTCAATGGGTGGGAGCGATGCTTCACAAGGAAGAATGGCCGTATTGGTGGAGGCAAAGCAGTTCGTAACCCATCTCTGTACCCGGTGCCAGAATGCCCTCATCTTGTCGAGCATCCTGGAGTTGGGGGAGAGAAGGTCGCTGCCGTAAAGAAGGATGGGGCGGACCAAGGAGGAGGCGAGACGGTGACACAGGTGTGGTGCGAGACCCTTGCCTGGCCGGGACAGGCGGTCTATTGTAGCGAGGGCAGCTTCAGCCAGGGCGAGTCGCCTGGTGAAATGAGGGGTGGTGGCGCGGTCCAACGAAGGTGTCGCGGGTTCCAGCCAGTAGCCCAACCACCGTAGTACTTGGGCCGGTTTGTAGGGGACTGAGTCCACTGAGACGGGGAGGAGGCACGGGGGCCCTCTCTGTTGGGGCGTCCTCCAGTGCATCAGTTCTGTTTTGGGAAGGGAGAAAGCAACGCCTATGCGCCTTCCCTTCGATGTGAGAGAGGAAGCGACTGCCTGCAGCTTCTGGACGTTACGTCTGTAGGAGGGCGAGGAGACAGTTATAGCGAAGTCGTCAACATAGGAGAGGATTAAGCCGTTGGGGACTGGAAAGTGGAGGGAGGAAACGTAGATCAGGAAAAGAAGGGGGAGACAGGTGAACCCTGGGGGGTGCCGACCTGGACCGGCGAGAGGACCCTAGGGGAACCCTGGTATAGGAGGCGGCAGTGTCTGCCGTGCAGGAAGGATCGGACCCATGAGACGAGGTAGGGCTGAACGCCCCTTTCCCGAAGTTTGCCGCACATGGCAGCGGAGTCGACGTTGTCAAAACCTCCTTTGATGTCAAGGAAGAGCGTGGAGGAGCAGAGGCCCATGCAGTGCGAAAGACGGACTTCATGTGAGAGGGTGGCAAGGGCGTCAAAAGTACCCATACCCGATAGTGAACCACATTGGTTGGGGTGGACGAGGCCAAGGGCCCGAGCAACTGCGGCTAGCCTTACAGCTACCACACGCTCCAGGATCTTGGATAGGGTTTGGAGGAGGACGATAATGCGAAAGGAGGCCGGGGTGTCATAGGAGGCCTTGCCAGGCTTGTCGAGGACAATACCATTGGCCTGTTTGAGGGAGGACGGGTGAAAACCATAGAGCAGGAGGGGGCCCAGGAGGGACGTGAGGATCTTTGGGTTGGTGCCGTGGACTCTCTTCCAGACTGAGTACGGGATGTGGTCGGGGCCGGGGGCGGACGAACTTGAGCTGGATGCCAGGGCTTTAGATACCTCCTCTTTCGTGAGGACGTCGAGGTCCCGGAACGGCCGTAGGATAGTTGGGGGGGAGGAGGACTCCCTAGGGGGAAAAAGTGGGTCAGGAGAGCGGTGTTGACAGCGATCGGGGTGTCGGCTTCTGGGAAAGATGGGAATCGGTCTGGGGGGCGACCTATCGCGAAGCGTTTGGCTGTCCATACAGTCTTAGGGGTTGCAGAGGAGAGGAATTCGTCCCAGTGCCTTCGCTTGGCCTGCTTGATGGCCTTGAAGTAGGCGTTGCGGGACCTCCGGGCCTCAGCCAGGGAGTCCACACAAGGGGTCCTGCGGGCACGACGAGTAGCGGCGTGAAACGAGATTCTGAGGGAGGAGAGGAGGGGCGACCACCAAGGTTTGGAATGGGTCGACATACGGTTGAGGGGGGTGTGCAGGAGGAGGGTAGTGCGGAGGCGGTTGACGTTGCTGTCGAACCAAGCTGTGGCAGAGGACAAGGTCGGGAGGGCGGGAGGCGGAGAGACAACAAACAACTTGAGGGCGTCACCAAGGGCGGACCAGTCTGTCTTGGCCCAGGCTGGTGTGGGGGCAGGGGGGCGCAATAAAGGCGTGGAAAGCAAGATGCAAATAGGGATGTGGTCAGAGCCAGTGGACGGGAGCGGGGTGGCCCACTCAGCAAAGAGCTGGGCCGCTTCGCTATTGGCAAAGGAGAGATCAAGGACAGAGGGCCTGTCCTGGGGGGTAAAGGAAAAATAAGTAAACACACCGGGGGTGTTAAGAAGGGAAAAACCATGTAAAGAAGCCAATTGAAAGTAAGGAACTGACGTTCTAAGTTCGGTGGATGAAATGGCCCGTAGTGGGTCAGAGAGAGGGTGGTGGAGGTTAAAGTCCCCCAAAACAAAAACAGGAAAACCTAAATCAGGAAAACACAACTCGGGAGAAACAATGCGCGTGTGGGAAGAGGTGCCCTTGGTGTTGTACACATTGTACACCCTAAGGCGAGTCTGTGAGGAGGAGCAAAAGCCCAAATCGGAGAACAAGTCAACCGCCATCACGTTGGGAGACTGGTCTACCCATACAGGCAAGAGAGAAACAACTTCAAGAAAAGACAAGAGAGCGTAGCAAGCCACGCGGGGCTTGCCAAAAGTGGAGGGTGGGGAAAAACATTTATAGCCAGGAAAGGAAGGTAAGCGTGCTCTCCACACAGGAGGGTCCTGTATGGCCACAATCGCCGGCAAGGAAGACAAAGCAGAAAAACTCTGAAATAAAGAAAGAAAAACATCCCAGCTACCCAAGCTGTTATGTTGAACGAAGGAAAGATTCAAAAGACCAGGATCCCTGCCAGAGGGTCCGGGGAGAGGTGAGTCGGGAAAAGGCATCTACCCGGACAAGCCGGATGGATTTTCTGCGGTACGGGCTGGGTCGTAGTCCCCATGGGTGGGGGGGACGTTGGCCCTGGAGGAGGAACGAGTTGCTGTCTGTGGGGTTTCGGGCGGGACACGAGGACGAGGGCGGCGGGGGGTTGCAAAAGGCGGGGCAAGAGTCTGTCTCGGGGTAGAGGGGCCAGCATCAGCGTCGGCACCATCAGGGCCGACATCCATGCCATCCTCATCACTTTGGCCTAGTGGTTGTGAGGCGGAGGGGTCTTTGGGGGTTGGGGCGGGTCGTTCCGGGCAGTCCCTGTCAGTGGCCGCGTGCGGCTCCTTACAGTTGGGGCAGGAAGCAATTGAGGAGGGGCAGCAGTTGAGGACCGCCTTGGTGTTACCCGCCTTAGGGCAGGTGGGATTCTGGCAGCGGTGCGCCGAACGTGTGTGCGAGAGGGAGCAGATTGGACATACCGGGTGATCCAGCTTACATCGAGGGGCCTGATGGCCGAACTTCCAGCAGTTGCGGCATTGGGTGAAGCGGTTGGAAGAGAAGGCGCGTTCAACACGGCGTCTTCTAGAGAAGAGGTGGATAGAGGTTCCCATGGCATTGATGTCCTCGGGAGCGATGGTGACGACGACAGAGGTAGCGGACTTGGACAACCTGGAGTCCAGGTCTCGATTGAGGTATCGGGCCGAGAAGATGGTGACGCCCGCGGCGTTGCGGATGGACTCCTGGAGGAGGGAGAGGAGGTCTTCCTGGTCTTCTGGGAGGTAGGCGAGGGGGAGGGAGTGGATGGCGAGCTGGGTCTCGTTTGGGGCGGGTCTGAAGGGCAGGTAGGCATTATCGCCTACCGGGGAGACTTGGTTGAGGCGGTTGGTGAGGGCTTGATAGTATGGGGCGTAGGAGGTGGCGGGAGTGTAGGGGTCAAGGACGGTGAGAGTGACAGAGCCTCTGTCGTTGACTCGGGCAGAAAGGGAGAGGGGTAGGGAACAGTTGGCCTCACGGAGAACAGAGGCAGCGATGTCAGGGAGGGTCGCGGAAATCCTATCAGCTTCGGGGTGGGGAGCAGGAGAGGAGCGAGGAGCGAAGAAGCGACGCTGTGCTGCTGGCAGGACAGGAGTCTCCTTAACAGGAGACGCCGTGGTGCCGGATGCGACTTGCGCAGCAGAGGGTGGCTTCGACTTAGGCCCCTTGGACTTCTTCTTGCCCCGGCAGCAGCAGCCAGGGCGAACGAGCGAGGAGGACGCAGGTAGGTAGGATCCATGTTGCCAGGGGTCCACTCAGAGAGGGGGGGGTACTTGCCGTCACGGAAGGTTCGGGCTTCCCACGAGTTGGGGTACTTGACCGCGTAGGCCTCGGGGTTGCCGTAGTTCTTGCCCGTAGCGGTGTCAAATCTGGGGGTGTCGAGGTCAAACCCATTCACTATCGCTCCGGCCTGGTAGAGGGGGGCGCGGGAGGGGGCCTGCTGGGGGTGTGGGGCGGCAGGAAGTTGTGCCGTGTTGGTTTGGGGGGGCTGAGCTGAGGGAGGGAGTTCTTTCCCTTTCCGGGTGGGAGGTGGGGCTAGAGGCGCCGGGGCTGGCTGACGTGGGGGCGGTGGTTGGGAAAGCCTTTGTGACAGGTCACGCAGGGCTGACTCGATAGGGGCTAGGGACGAGAGCGAGGGGGCCTGAGCGGCGGAAACACCGTCAGTCAACCCTTGAACTCTGGCAGCGAGGAGGTCGATTCGTTCGTTGGTGGTGGCGAGCCCGTTGAGCGTAGCAACCAGTAGGGGGATGAGGATGGCCTCGCCTTCACTGAGTTCGCGAAGGTCCGACGCGATGAGAGGGGGGACAGAGGAGAAAGCATCACCAAGGACTGGCTGCAAAGACTGTAGGAGGGCCGGGATCGCAAAGACCGCGGGGTGGATGGGCTGAGCAGAGCTCGCCCTAGATTGGTTGGCAGAACCGATGTCGGACATCGGGTCGTGAAGCAGAGACTTGAAGCCTAAGCAAGAGGGGGAAAAGCGTGCAAAAGTGAGGAGTCACACCAGATGCGATGGTGTTGAGAGTGCGTAAGAAAGTTATGGTCAGGAAAATAGGGGGCGCGGAGCATGTTCCCAGGTCTAGCCAGAGGTCCCCTCTTATATATCCTGCGAACAGCTTTCGGTCGGACGGACGGCAGCGACGTATACGGTGTTATTCTGACACCTTTAATTCTGTGACCATATAGTCACAGGACGCAACTAAGGTTGATGTGTATGATGACGCGCGGGCCCCGTAAGGGGGCCGGAGGGGGGTGTTGGAGACTAAGATTCTCGGATTCGGGTAAAGTTACCCTACCTAAGGTACTCCTAGGCTATCGGAATCGGGTACTCCTAACATGAGCTCCCTCCTCTAGGGCTTCGCCTCGAATGCCCCTTTGGTACAAAATAAAAATTAAACATTAAAATTTTAAATATTAAATAATAAACCTTAAACATTAATCATTTAAGGACCCGATGAAAGCAGGGTAAAAAACCTTCCGCGTTTGCTTGTCCACGGCAGGAAAACCTTATCTTCATCGTCCTTCCTCTGCCCGTCGTGGCATTTCCGGATTATCGCGATGAAATTCTTCCACCAATTCTCTCGCATTGTCCATCCCCGTCGCAGGTTCCCAAGTGTTCTCATCTTCGGAACAGCCCTGCCATTTAACGAAGTACCATAGCTCGCGCATCTGTTGATAGCGGCCACGGACTCTTTTCCTGTAAGAGCGTATTTCGCTTCTTACAATCTTTTCTATCTCCCATTGTAGGTCGCCTTCAATATCTTCGGGTTCCCTGGGAGGTTGTTGTCGGTCTGCTCGTACCGACTCTCTGTACGGTTCTAACAGAGAAACATGGAATACTGGGTGTATATTCCAACGATCCGATATGTTGAGTTTGAATGCCCGGCTTCCTCGTTTTTCCAGAATCACGAAGGGTCCATAAAGTTTTGGGCTTAACTTTTTGGACTTCCGGCGGGTGCGAATATTCTTTGCGTTTAACATTACTTTATCGCCGGGTTTGAAGTCTGGTTGTTGCTTGGCCTTTCTATCATAATACTTGGCCATGGCTTCTCGTGTCTGTTCAAGTGATTGCCGTGCTTGCTCATGAATCGTTTTTATCCAGTTTGCGTAAAGGGTTGCTCCTGGATTATGCGCTTCGCGCTCCTTCATCCATTCCGTTTGCGGATGGAATCCATAGTTTGCATAGAATGGGGTCATTCCGTGTGCATTGGTTGCCGAGTTGTTGTAGGCATGTTCGGCTAGGGGTAGGAGCTGATACCAATCATCCTGATCGTAATTGACAAAACTTCGTAAGTAACCTTCCAGCACTTGGTTGGTTCTTTCAGTTTGTCCGTCCGTTTGTGGATGGTATGCAGTTGACATCCTCCTTTTTATATCTAATGCTTTACACAATGATTCCCAAAATTCTCCTGCAAACTTCGAGTCCATATCTGAGACAATCTCTGATGGTAAGCCGTGTAGCTTCCATATTTCCTTCGTAAAGGCGGTAGCGACATCTTTCGCAGTCGCTGTTCCCTCTAGTCCGATGAAATGGGCCATCTTAGTGAACCGATCAACCACTACCATTATTTGGGTACATCCTTGACTTTGCGGTAACTGTGTTATAAAGTCCACGGAAATGGATGCCCAAGCTGCATATGGTATTGATAGTGGTTGAAGTAGACCATACTTTGCGTGGCGTGGTGACTTGTTGTGTTGACAATCGTCACATGACCGTACATAATCGTTTACCCAATTTGCCAAGCCCTTCCAATAAAAGTCTCGCATGATGATCTCGAGAGTTTTTTCTTGTCCGAAATGTCCTGCAATCTTTGCGTCGTGACATCCTTCGGCTATTGTGGTGTAAAGGCTCTGGTTGTTTGGTACGAATAGTCTTTGCTTATAGTACAGCAAATCATCGGTTAGGGTCCAATCCTTCGGGAAAGGTTTGTCATTGTCTCGGAGATTTTCCAACTCTTTTCTTCGCTTGAGCCATTCCTTATCGCCTGGAATGGCCTTCAGAATCTGCTCCAGAAATTCGGGATTGAATTTCTTCAATTCTTTGCGGGCTAGTATAGTACTAGTCATGAGGGTTCGTTCAGGTACTTCGGCTGCGTCATACCAGTGTTTGTTCTGATCCATTGACGCATGGAGCTGGCTGACTACTGGTTCAATCTCTTGGATAGTCATAGCTCTTGTAGCGATATCTGTGCTACCGAATCCCGCCGTTCCTCTTTCTGTTTCGTCCAGGTTATCTATTTCCATCATATCAGCGGTGCTAATCTTTTCTATCACAAGTTGGGCGATACGATCCCCTTCTTTGATGTGACAGTCCGCATCTCTGTGGTTGAATAGTAGAACTTTGAGTTCTCCGGTGTAATCCGCGTCAATCACTCCGGCACCTGTTGAAATCCCGCTTTTAACGGCTAACCCGCTTCTGGGAGCAATTCTTCCGTATGTTCCAACCGGTAGTCCCACTGCTATTCCGGTTCCGACTACTAGCTGTCCCCTTGCTGGGACTATATCTTCTTGCAGAGCGTAGAGATCATGGCCTGCTGCCATTCTTGAGCCCTTGGTTGGAAGCCTTGCTCTTGTGTCTAACCTTTTGACCCGAATAACGGAATTGGGATCATTCCATTTGGGTTCCTCTTGGATGTCATCTGCACATATATCGCCTTCAGGGTTTCCTGCAAGTAAGCAGATTCGAATTTCCCCCATCTTAGTTCTCGTAACCGAACTGATTTGGAAATGTTCAGGCTTCAAGATCGCTTGTTCGCGATGTGCAGCTCCCTCCTCAGGACGGTACTCCGGCCGTCGACTGAGTGCATCCGGTTTTCCACCTCTGGTGCCTGGGCGGTAGACAATTTTGAAATTGTAGTCTGCGAGCTTTTGTGCCCAGCGGATCTGGCGACCGCTCCAGACCTTTGAGGTGAGGAAATATTGGAGGTTTTGGTGATCGGTGTAGACAGTAACGGCTTTTCGGTGCCAACCAAGTATTGGCGCCATTCTTTGAATGCTTCTAGGATCGCCAATAGTTCTTTATCGTGGATCTCGTAATTCCGCTCCGCGGAGTTTAGTTTGCGGGAATGAAACGCCACTGGATGGAGTCGTTTCTCCACAAACTGCGATAAGACGCATCCTAAAGCGAAGTCGCTAGCGTCTGTTTCCACGACCGTTTCTCTTTCGGGAAAGAAATGGTGTAGAATAGGGGCAGAAGTAAATCTTCTCTTAAGTTCTTGAAAAGCTGCCTCTTGTTCCGGGCCCCACCGGAACTTTTTCGGATCGCCCTTCAATGTTTCCGTGATTGGAGCACAGATTTTAGAGAAGTTTTCTATAAAGCGTCGGTAAAAATTCGCAAATCCTTGGAATATCTGGACTTCCTTAACCGACTTGGGTGGTTTCCAATCCAATACGGAGTCCACCTTTCGGGTGCTCATAGACACCCCATCAACGGCTACTATGTAGCCTAAAAATTCCACCTCTTTTACATGGAAGAAGGATTTCTTAATTGAAATCGCGAGTTGGAAATCCGCTAATTTTTGCAGAACCTTTTTTACCAACTCGATATGTTCTTTCTCGGTTCTTGAGTAGATGAGAATATCGTCGAGGTAGCAGACCACACCTTGGTCAAGATGTTCTCGGAGAACTTCGTTCATCATGTCTTGGAAAGTTGCCGGAGCATTAGCTAGTCCAAAAGGCATTACGTTGTACTCGTAGTGCCCGTATCTTGTTCGGAAGGCTGTTTTCCATTCGTCCCCTTCTTTATATCCGAATCAGGTTATAACCATCTTTTAAATCAATCTTTGAAAAGATGGTTGCTCCTGCCACTCGATCGCGTAGTTCCGACATTAGTGGTAACGGGTACTTGTTTAAGATGGTGATCTTATTTAAGTTCCGGTAATCCACTACCAAACGTAGTCGGCCATCAGCCTTCGGTGTAAAAAGGATTGGTGCACCGAATGGCGACTGACTTCGCTTGATTTTTCCTTGTCGGATCATCTCTTTGAGGTAATCGCGTAAGAGTTTTAGTTGTTTCTCGGATAGTGGATAGATGGGTCCCCAAGATGGTTTCGCTCCGTCAACTAACTTGATTTCGTGATCAAATGTTCTCCTTGGTGGTAGCCTCGCCGAAGTTTGCGGTAGGAAGAGCTTCTTGAATCCCCAGTAGTGTTTGGGGAGTGAGTCGAAGCTAACTTCATTCGGATCTTCGATAGTCCCGATTCTTCCAATTTGAATTGCATTCTCATCCCAGGCTACCGTTTCGTCGTATTCGAACATGTCTGCGATTCCTTCATCTTCTTCTTCCACACATGTAGTTTTACATTTGGGTCTTTAAATTCCCAGTTATCGGGATCCCCAATGTTCGATAGGGGGTGTTCTGAATGCCACCACCCAAACGGGATAATCATCCCATAGTCTCCCGCTGCTGCGATTTCGCACGCAACTTCGGATAAATGTTTGTTGCGTCCAATTTCAAGCCATAATGGACGCGTATAAAATTTTCCTCCCGATGGAGATTGTACTCCATCGAATCCTTGAATAGCGACCGGATTCGGTCTCTCTGTGAACGGAATTTTTAATTCCTTAACGAGGTCTTTGTTAATCAGGAACACGTTGGATCCTGAGTCTAACAGAACACGGATTTTTATCTTTGTCTGTTCGGGTTTAAAACATGGATATGAGCGTATCCCTCGGGACAGTCATATCGCGTTGGTTTTGGCGCGTCAAACGCGCGTCTTTTTGGATGAGGGGTCGAACCGTCGTCTTTTCGTTTCGACATGTCTGAGGTTATGATAACAACTAGGATGTTTGTTACCGCGCCCGCGCAGTTTCGACCATACAGGTCTCCTCAGACAAACTGGTTTCCTATTAATAAAGAAAATTCCAAATCCCTACTCGGCGTTTCACCGATACACTTAAATAGTGCACGACCAGTTCTCAGGCTGGATGCCTCTCCTTTCTCTCATGCTTTAGGGCCTTGGTGGTAACGAGGTTGATTTCTTGCGAAATCTATTGTTCCTCTCCAATTCCTTTTCCCTTAAGGATTGGTTTGATCTTCCAACCAGAAACAGCTGTGTGTGCAACATAGAGGTACCCCCGGCGCTGTCCAGCTGGTACAACTTCCCGGATACGTGTCCTGCAACTCCACCATGTTTTCTGGGGTTAAGATCCCGACACGTGGTATGGTCGTCCGTATCATCCTTCACCAACCCTAGTAACTAACTGGGAGTGGAAAACGCTTGTGGGTAAGGTCTGCGGAATAACTAGTGTACTGGAGAGACTAACTAGTTTACTCGCTGCTCTTGTCCGGGCGCTTGAACCATCCCCTCTTTCCGACATAACTCAGCTTCAGGACTGATAGGTTCGGGAAGGTGGGCTTGCGCAGTCTTTCAGGCCGATTTCATCGTCATGAATTCGGCAACCCTTCTGACTGGAGGTCTCTTACCCACAGCCCTACTTAATATGCCTGCTTGCTGGTATGGATAGGATGCCTGGTCAAGGTGTTATTTTGGTTCCCGCTGACCCTGGCGGACTACCCAGACGAAAATACCGCTGGTGCTTGGTTCCGTTCACTAACTTCACCCCAGCCCCGGGGGGTTCCCACTTTCGATTCCGGTTTCGTATCCTAACGAACCCCGACTACCCAAACGCCGTCGCCGTTGGTGCCATATGAGGTGACCTAAGTCATTTCCTCATCTTCGCCTAGCTCCCAAAGTTTGTTTCCTCTAGGTGTTTGGGCGGCGGAAATGTTGCGGGGACGGTGTACCGTAGCTACCGTCCTAGCCCTATGTCTAATAGGGAGAGTAGGTCGCTCTGCCCTTGTAGTAGACACCTTAATTTGTCCCCAGCATGTTTTGTAGTCGTGGTTTTTCTTTCCACAACGAGTGCATATGCCGTCCTTATTTCGTTCGTCAATGACGGACTGGGGAATTCCTTCATGGGCTTTTTTGAAGTTGGTATGCGTTTGTTTATTGACTCCGCCGGGTCTTTTCGCCGGTTTATCGGGTTCCGGTTCCCTTCTTCGCTTTTTGGAGGGACCACCGCCTTTGATTTGGGGCTTCTCCTTCTTAAACCTGGGTTTGTCAGGTTTCTTATCTTCGGAAGAAGTTTTCACGGGTTTTGGTCTATCCCGTAACAGATGGTCCCGTTCCTTTAGTTCCTCCTCTTCTCGGCCTGCCTTCCTGAGTGCTGCTTCCCATTCTGCATCGGTATCGAAGGTCTTTAGGGACAGGCGTAAACGTATGCTGGCTGGTAACTTCTTTTCCATCGCCAGACGCCATGCGGGGCCAGTTATTTTGGCCTTCGTATTAAGGTTGGTCATGATTTGGACGTAGTTTTGAATATTATCTTTATATTCAACTTTCTCCATATCACGGACCGCCTTTCGTCCTTCCTCGATTGATGCGAACCGTTCTGTGAACTCGTGGTCGAAGCGTGTCCAGGTTGCCAGGCCGGCATCTTGCTCCACTCCATGGAGTCCATCCATAGCCCTACGGTACCACATTGCTACCGGGTTGACTAACTCCCCTTTGGTTCTTCCTAGTGCGAAGATGACCCTTTCTCGGTCACTATCCCAAGTTCTAGGATTTCTTTCGAAGTAGTCCACACATTGTAGTAACCAATAGCGAACGCATTGTGAAGGCTTTGCTTCGAAAAATGGGGGTGCATCAGCCGGTCGTTTCGTGGTTAATGCAAAGGCTTCCGCCAGTACATCGGCTGTTCCACGTTGTTCGGGTGTCAATCCGCGGCTAAATCTGGATGGGCCTCCACCACGTCTTCCTCCGTTTACTCCTTCATCATCACTCCCATCATCATCTGGGTTACCCCCTGGTGCCGCGGGGATGGGAGGTTCTCCTTCTCTTTGCTTTCCCTTATCTCGGGAAGGCCCCTCTGGAGGTTGAGTCTCCTCTCTTGCTTCTGCCCAACTTTCAGGGACCGATTCCAACGCTACTTGTCGACCAGTGGGTCGATTTTGTGTGATCTCTGTTACCCGCTCTGTCAGTAGTCCGAGAGTATCCATGATACGAGTTTGATCTCGTTGTATCGTTCGGGTAAAGTCACTGTAGCTCTGAGCCTCGCGTTCTTGTCTTTCGGCGAGGTTAGATATCATGGCTCGAAGAGTCATGTTTTGTTGGAATTGGTTATCCTTGAATGCCTGGAACTCCCGTTCCAGGGTGAGGTCTCTTTCTAGGGCTTCTCGTTGCAATTGAGAGGTTACTCCCTCGTGATGCTCATGTCGAGCATCTTGCTGCGCTAACTTAGCAGCAATCTCCTTTGCCAACTGGGTCTGGAGGTCCCGAACGTTGGCTTCCACCAGGACACACTGTTGCAATACGAGTGTCATCTCGCTATCATGCAAATCTTGTCCTTCCAATAATTGCTTTTGGACTTTGATTAGCCCTTTTGCATTCTCCTGAGAATCTGCAGAGAGGGTTTCAAATGCAATATTGGAGGTGTCGATACTGGTGGAAATGTCTTGACGGATCTGCCCAATAACTATTCCTAACCGGGCCGCGAGTCTTCCGAGATCGACGGCGTGGGTATTCGGACGTGGTGTAGTAGATCTGGAATGAGGAGATGTTGCTCTTGATGTTGGTGCAATGCTAGGGGTCCTTCCTCCTCTTCTCGGGTTTCGAAGAGCTGGATCGAGAGAGGTAGGATTACTGAAGGCGCTGGGACTGTTGTCCCCTGAAGTATCCATCGGTTCCCCTGGACCGATTTGCTTTGGAGGCTGCGACATCTCTTTTTCTCTTTGTGCTCGTACTCGAGCTAACCAAGCCGGAGTGTTGGAGGCAATGGCTTTATGGGTAGAGGGCGAGACACTTGGTATCTCGCCGTATCGTGCGGTGAGGAGGTGATGTGAACCGTGGTTCACTCGTTGGTAGAGAGCCTTGGTAACAAGGAGATCTAACAATATACTGTTAGGCGGAGACAACCGGTATAGACTTACGGTTGTCTAGGCCAATCGGGATTCTTTCGTGTAGACGGAGATTTGTCTAGGAAGGCTCGAAAGTAACTCGCTTCGTTTATGACTACTAAGAGTACAAGAAAGTAGAATAGAATCGTAAGAACAATATTATATTGTTAAGGTCTCTTCTCCGTTGCTTGATAATGTCTAAAGCTTGGGAGGCACTTCGATATTTATATTCCGCGTCTGAGTGTTCGCGGGCTACATCTATCTAGCATACAAAATATGTACCTCTTCAAATCTAATGCGCAACGTCGGGTTCTCCATGATAGTGCGAACACCGGGAGACCCTGAGAACCATCACACCATCTTCAGTAATTACTATTTCTTGCCCGGGAGACATACTTGTCACCAATAGTAATTATCCGATCCTCAGAGTCTATAGACCTGTAGCCGAGTTCTCAAGTCGAACTCTGTTGGCTCCAATAGTTCTCTTCGTTACCAAGAGGATCAATCTTGATACGAGACTGCATATGCAGATATGCCGGAGTCGTTGACTTCTAGTTGTGATAACTCAACAACTAACCGATAGAATTCATTCTAATGACTCTCTTCTTATAGAGGAGAGGCCATTCTATTGAATAGTCTCATAATCCCTCGGTCGGCAACTCCTGGTTGTTCTATGTAGAGGGGGTGGACCTTCGTGTTGTGTTGGTTGTAAATCCCGCAACTGCGGTACACCTCTTATCATAGTTGTAACACTCCTCGAAGCTCGCTGGCTTCTTTGGTAGTGTTTCCAGGAGCTCTAGACTCTTTCTAATCGTCGAAGGGTGGATGTGAATGCATTGGTTCGTTATCCCGAACCTCCTAACATTCATCTCATGACCTTTGTGCGAAAACGTCCCGTTACTTACGGCCCGTATCAAAGATGTCATATCTTTGAAGCCTTGTAACTCCCTGAGTAGTTGACGGATTGACTTCGTTCCACTTCCCAGGTCTAGCCAGAGGTCCCCTCTTATATATCCTGCGAACAGCTTTCGGTCGGACGGACGGCAGCGACGTATACGGTGTTATTCTGACACCTTCAATTCTGTGACCAAATAGTCACAGGACGCAACTAAGGTTGATATGTATGATGACGCGCGGGCCCCGTAAGGGGGCCGGAGGGGGGTGTTGGAGACCAAGATTCTCGAACTCGGGTAAGGTTACCCTACCTAGGGTACTCCTAGGCTTATCGGAATCGGGTACTCCTAACAATATCTATCTTTTTGTCTCTTAGATCTTTCATTCATAGCTTTGAGCCCAAGGTATATAATAGATGGTTTTTGTTGAAATTTTCTACCAAAATTCACAGATTCTAGCATCAACTTATAGTAGCACAAACCAAACATATTTTAATTTTATTCTTATGTAAAATTTTACTCAGGATATTTCTCAATCTAAAAGTAAATTTTATTATTTTATTTACATACTTTCTGATTTATTGGAAAAAGTTGAAAGTTGGGGTATCATGTGGGATCGGTTGCTATGGAGGGGTGCGAAGACTTTCCGGACACGACTGTACCGTACAATGTTGATACGATATGAAGCAGTAGATCATTTCCTAATATGGTAGAGATATGAGTCTTTCCCTTCCTCGTCGGGAATAATCATGCCAATGTATTATTTGTTACAGTCAGCCCAGTGTTAATCGGGCGAGTCCCATACAAACTTAAAATGACCCTCGCTCCTGCTCAATTTAATACCTTCAATTTATCATTCTCTAGAGATTCGAAGAAGGAATTTTGAACATACCCACAGAAGATCCCAAATGCGGAGCCTGTGGTTGTTTATCTAAATTAGTTCGAAGCTGGTGATATTCAGGATATTCTAGGTCAGCTAAGGTGTTGATTTGTAGTGCCCGGAATCATGTGGTAAAGTGCATCACACCCTATCACTCACAGTACAAAGAACTACGCCGTATTATACATATGATACGTCAATGCCCCCCAAATATCGGCTTCTTTCTTTCCAAAAGGGAAGACCCAAAGGACCCGAATGAAGCTGCCTAGCCACTCCAGCTTAAGCTACTTGTGGTCCCAACTTTAACACGACAAGTCTAATTGTCGATCCAATGGGAGGAAGGGCGGCCGCACCCACCCACCGCGGTATGAGAAAGTATAATACGAGCAGTGTAGGTGCCGGGAGTTATATCACAACAGTCACCAACAAATCGATTATCCCGGCGCGAACGGCGACTCCGGATCCCGGGTTGGTCTTTTGAAGTCTTTCTGGGGGTGTGATTATACCTAATCACGTATCATACAATACCGTGCTAATCAGCAAGGATGATCTGATTATCTAATTGCCTATCTGGTCATCACACGGTATCCTTTCTCCCCCCCGCCATAACTCTAACCACCCGGGGACAAGGATGGGTACCCAGCGCGCCAGGTGGAACCGATGGAAGAAAGGGGAAAGCATCCAACAGCGCGCTCCCAACGGTCCGGGAACTTCGCCAAGAAACAGCGGGGAGACTATGGAGCAAGGCTAGAACGTACTATACTTAGTCTTTCTCACACTGCCACTCGCCCACCCAGCCTTCCTTATCCACCCAACTATCTAGATAGCTCCCCTCCCAAGGCACTAAGTGCGCCCAGGTCGAGGCTTCCTTGCAGTAGGCGCTACAGGTTACTCCTTGACGCTTAAGACATCGTTTGGGTTACCCCTTCTGTCCAGTGGCTCGGGCTGGGAAAGTCGACTTTTTTCGGTTTTTATATATATTCTTTCCTTTATTCGGGTAATGTCTAACTGATAGTATTCCCTCCCGCCTTCCTTCCTTCGGGAGAATTGTGTAGTTAGCTGTTGGCCAGAGGGCATTATGCGGGGTTGAGATGCGTGTATCAGACTTTCGGCTTTGGCGTCATGACATAGCAGTTCCAGATACCGGTTGAGCCCCCCCCAAAAAATTCCATCTATCATAATATGACAGATGAACCTTCAACAATTAGTTAACCACGTCCTTCTTCTTTACACCTGATCATATCATACTCAAATATACCTCCCTTCCTGGCCAGGCTATCAGGGTACCAGGACGAGAACAAGCATCCGGGTGTGATAACCAAGCAAACATTTTTCAAAGCTCCTCCGCAAGTGCCGCGGAAGCCCTCTAACTTAAAGGCTTTCAAAAATCTTTATGAGTCCCGAATTGCCCCAGTGGGGAGGTGACCCACCAGTGCTTGGTTAATGGGATATCTGGTTTGGTCAACGAAGCGAAGTTGCTCGAAAAAACTGGGGTGGAACATGTATGTATATTGTCGTAGTGCCCGCCCGAGTTCCAACGAAAAGTCTAGTATACCTACAATACCTTTCCTCGACTGCAATGGGAGTAGAAATGTTAGGCCCTAGCATCCTGCTTTAGGCTTGGATTTTCTCTCCCTTGTATTCCTCCTCTGCCCCGTATCGATGCTAACCATGCTGGGTTGTGGAGTGGATAGGCCACGCACTCCGTAGGTTTTTTTTTTGTCATTAATCTTGCTGCGCTAGATGACATGGTAGGGGGGTAAGATGGAGGGGGGGATGAACAGAAGAGGGAGGCGAACAATGGACTGAAAATATGGTGGCTAACATGAATTTTGGTCTATTTTTCGTCCCTTCTACTGGAATAACGCTATCAAACCCCTGGGACTTGTAATATATTGTACTCGTACTAGTATTACCATATATGCTCTCTAAATTGTAATACAAGCTCTACACTCAGGAGCAACACCCTGTGCCCACAGACCCCCCGGGAACACGGGAAAAAATAGGTCGCCAGGGGACCCGCTTTCCCCCCCGGACTTTCGATCATACTTTATCACTCGTTTGCAAGAAAATACCCCCTTCAGGTAGAAACTAGCGTAGGCAAATGAATATATTCCGACAAAATCCAGTCCCAAGCTCAAGTGTGAAACAAAAGGGAAAAATACTAACCTTCCGCAAATACGCACATAACAGAAAAAAAAAAAAAGCTGAATTTAGGAGTAAACTACTTTCCCGCTCAGTTAAGGAAGTAGATGAAAAGAGTCTGAAAGTGAAGAAATGAAAAGAATTCCCAGGTGTATTGGCGACCCGACAGACAATATCTAATGTTCCAATCCTTTAACATATGCATCATAGCCCGCCTTGTCCATGAGTGTCTCAATCTCCTTTGAGTCTTTAACTTCAATCTTGCAAATCCACCTGTCGTCCTCGGCACCACCGTTGATCAACCCGGGATTTCTCACGAGCTCAGCGTTAGCCTCAACAATGGTGCCGGACACCGGCGAGAAAATGTCGGATGCGCTCTTGACAGACTCGATAGCGCCAATGGTGTCCCCTGCCTCCACCCCGTCACCCTCAATCGGGAGCTCGACGTATACAACATCGCCAAGGGCAGTTTGGGCGTAATCGGTGATGCCAACGGTAGCTGGTAGCTCTGTGTCAGTCTGTGATTACTTGATGGGGGGGTGGGAGTAGGAACCAATGTTCCTGTTAGAGTCGGGCAGAAGGACCCATTCATGGTCCTGGGTGTATTTCCTGGTCACTATGTCACATTTCCAATTAGCCCAACTTTCTCTTTCTCCTACTTCGTCGATTTTACTCTGTCAGAACGGCAAGATTTTGGGACTGGGCTGTGACGAACAGAAATAATTTCCCACGGTAAAGTTCCTTCTGCGAACTGCTGCTCTTGCGGTATAGGTTGGTTTTAAAGGCCGGCCTGGTTAACATAGAACGGAGGAGGGAGGTCATTTCGGATGAAGTTTGTACAGGATGTGATGAAATTGAGGTTATTATTATTATGTGTGGAAGGAGGATTGTATGGGCGGGATTGGGTTGGGTAGGCTTTTGGAACCCGAGTTCTGATTCAAGGAGGAAGGGGGAGGAGAGCAAAGGGAACGAAAATGAACCCACTGCGTGTATGACCGCCTCCAATGCCGGGAAAAGTATTGTATCACGTGTGTGGGGCATGCAACTCAACCGTCAGTGGCGGCATGTTGGCGAGGTCCAGGGAAATGCTATGATACTGTAGTAAGAACTTACCCGACCCAGAGTAAAAGTCATCGTATCGTACCGTACTTCCCCCCAACCACATTCAGCAAACAACCACCCTACCCTCCAACCAGCGGACCTATCCGACCTTATACGGTCCTCCCAAAAAATGCTTTATGAACTCGTCGCTGTGGTATATCATTCCCAATTCCTCCCCCCCCCTTTCGTACACCCGCTAATAAATAGCCAACACTCACAGGTCCGGACAAGCTCCCTCAATGAAATCAAGGAAATCGCTAAATCTGCTGGCATGACGGTACTACAAAACGGCGGAGTCGTCCGCGGATACACATACTGGGAGAAACTCATGCTCCCAACCCGCCGACGCGCGCACTTGGTGTATCACACCCATGGCCAATACTTCATCATGAGGTTCGATTCAAACTCGCCGACGCAGCATTTGATCCAGCGCACACTACGATTGGATCCCCGGATGATCAGTTTCAGCGTTGTCAAGATGGGGACAAAGTTGAAAGACGTTGCGAAGGTTAAGGGGAAGACTTGGGATTTGGATCTGGGCGTCTGAGATGATGGTGAATAGGGGGGCGGCAGTGGATGTATTATACGTCTCGGCAAACAAGACTTTAGACGGCTGGGCTTTTTTCTTTGCTACGGCGTCTGGCTTGTGGGAATTAAGGGAGGAAACTGGGTTGAGATGATATCTCTCTTCAAACATCGCATAGCGAGAATAAACGGCGTACGAACGTTAAGATCGAATACCACTAAAGACCTCTGTAATGTCCGTAAATCTATATAAAAAGCTGAATTTTTATTCTAAAGTGGACCCATTTCTCCGGCGGTCCCAGGCCAATCCCAAACTGCAAAAAATGAAAAAATGAAAAATGAAATCGAAATAAAAGATACGAAAGAAGGAAAAAAAGAGAAAAGCACAAGAATAGAGTAATTGGTACCCCGCCCTTAAAAACAAACCACCTAATGCCGGCATTATGAAGAAACATCTCGTAAACAAACCATGCTTCTTAAGATAAAAAAAGAGAAAACCCGTCTGATGAAAACCATCTATGAATGCCGCTCAAAAGACACCCAAACAACCCCACAGCTAGAACCCCATACCGATGTGACCCAGAAAAGAAATATCAAAGGTACAAACCCTCTAAGGGCTCCGAAAAACCCTCCCCAGAAAGTAGATATAGGAAGAAATAAAGAGTGAAAGCCACATACTACCAATTTCTCCACCCCCCGATGGCAAATACAGAAATTCCATAGAAAAGAAATATGGAATCCCCCAAAATAATCAGGCCCACAAGAGGAATCAAGACTGACATGACAAGAATACAAGAGGTGATCATTGAAAAGAAACCTGTAGGTGAATACAAGAAAAGAAAGAAAGTCATGAGCTACTATGGATATAATAATAGCGATATGCCACATAACTCGCCATACAGGCGAAGAAAGAGTGTTAACAAATCAAATGGAGATGTGGTCAAATAGGCCATATTCAAGCCTACCTCAGAAGCCTACCTCAGTGGTGGTGCAGAACTGCTATTTGCCCTCAGGACATTGGGGCAGTTGGTTGGTCCCAGCGTGCCGTGTTCAGAGATGACGGCTTTGATATACTTGGCCGGAGTGGTGTCAAACATAAAACTAGAGAGGCTGGTAGTGGACTGGTTACGCCATCCCCCGAAGACCCCGCCGTTATCGCAATTGTTGTCAGGGGCAATTATATCGGTGTCACCTATTCGCACATTATCAGTATAAATAAGGCAGAAATGTAAGCATTATTACCAAATTCATTTCCAATAATTCCACCCGAGGTGAACTTCTCTGAGAACTTGATGCTCTCACAGCAAACGACCACAGGGATCCCTTTCTGAGAGGCAGAGCGAGCAATCATGGAACATCCAGCACGTGAGTAGAGAGACCCATTAGCCTGAAGGGAATGAGCCCCCAGAAGAACTCTTGTGACACCGCCCATATATTGTTCGACGAGTACCATTTTGATATACCCAACATCAACCCCAGCTCTCACCAACGTAGTTAATGAATTCTTTCCTTCGAACAAATGACTGCTATCTGCGACAAGCACTTTGAAGTTCGTTCCGCGAGAATGTGCTTCGAGTAGAGACCTCTCAATCACTGAAGACTTGGAGAAGGTAAGAATCGTATCACCATCGCTGATGTAACGACCGGCAGTGGTATTCACGATCACCTCACTGGCAGCAGTAATACGTTC
>VBSK01000240.1:0-22297 GCA_006112555.1 Tuber indicum | reverse complement strand
TAGGGGGTTGGGTGTTCGCAAAGGTAGTGTTTGCTATGCTGGGGCTGGGCAACAGGGTGTGCGACTTGGGAGGTGAGGGCTGCCACTTTGGCTTGGAGGTCTTTGTGTCTGCAATGTGTCGTTCCTGAACTACAAGCATGTGTGCTTCCATAGCTTTGAATGTATCCTTTAGTTCGCAGTAGCAGGTCTTCATGGTTTGTAGCTCTTCTTGTAGATAGGTGACATGTTGGTTGACTGCCTGTTCCCAGGCATCTTCTGTAGCAGGTGGAGGGGCGACAGTCTGGACAGGGGAAGGAACGTCTTCTTCCATCAGGGTGTCGTCTGGAGAGTTGGGAGGATTGATGTTCCTCTAGTTTGGTGCGATTCTGGTAGGTGGAAGGGGCTGGCAAGAGGGTTTTTGCCACCCCTGCCCTTGCCCAGACGTCGTGAAGACGACATCAAGGGTGTAGGAGGGACTCTGTTGATAGGGTGATGAAATAACAAATAAAGTGGGATGATTTGTCTGTAAAAGTGGGGAAAGGGGTAGGTGAAGCGGTGAGAATTGGTGGTTGACCAATGAGGTGGGGGCTCGGCGAAAAATTTGGTGTGGAATTTCTTTCGCTGTGGTTGTAACGGCAACGGAGTCTAGGGTATCTTTGAGTTCGCAGTAGCAGGTCTTCATGGTTTGTAGTTCCTCTTGTAGATAGGTGACGTGTTCATTGACTGCCTTTTCCCAGGCATCTTCTGAATCTGGGGGGGCGACTGTTTGGACAGGGAAGGGGTATCCTCTTCCATCTGGGTGTCGTCAGGCGAGGGGGGAGGATTGATGTTCCTCTGGTCTGGTGGGATTCTGGTAGGTGAAAGGGGCTAGCAAGAGGGTTCTTGCCACCCCCTACCCTTGCCCAAGGGTCTGCGCGACATCAAGGGGGTTGTATGAGGGACTCAGTTGATAGGGGTGATGGAATAAACAAATAAAGTGGGATGATTTGTCTGTAAAAGTGGGGAAAAGGATGGGTGAAGCGGTGATAATTGGTGGTTGACCAATGAGGTGAGGGCTCGGCGAAAAATTTGGTGTGTTTTTTTCTTTCGCTGTGGTTGTAATGGCAACGGAGTCCATAGGACTGGTGTGTTGCTGGTATTGGAGGAGGTCTTGTTGTGGAAGTGCATGAGCTCAGTCTTGGGGTCATCAAATACTGTAACATTGTCAGCTGCCCAACTCCAGGCCCTCCTGGCTGCTCTCTCCAATGACTTGGAGTTAGCAGCTTCAGAGGGTCCTGTAACTATAAGTGCAACATCATCAATATAGGAAGGGGATCTTAGCTGAGGGGTGAGAACACTGGGTCCAAGATCTTTAAACAAGTTGGATAGTAGTAGAAGATAAAGGATTGGTGAGATTGGTGAGCCCTGTGGAATGCCTGTATTAATTGATTGGAGTGGTTGCCTCTCTCCATCAAAAACTAATCCAAGTTTTCTATCTGTGAGGAAGCTGTCTATCCAGGAAAGAGCTGGAGTGGGGAAACCTAAAGTCTGTAAAATCAAGAGTAGCTGTGTCCTAGATACATGATCAAAAGCACCTTTAACATCAATAAACAGGGCAGAGAGCACTTTACCATTACACCTTGCTTGCTGCACATCATGCACCAAAGCCATAACTGCATCAATGGCACTTCTGCCAGCTCTTCCTCCCATCTGTTCACTGTGTAGAAGTCCATATGTTTCTGCCATGTAGGACAACCTATTAGCCATAATCTTCTCAGAGATCTTACCTAAACAGTTTAATAATGAGATTGGTCTGTAAGCTTTAGGAACTGTATAATCTGGCTTGTTAGGTTTTCTAATTATGGCTCCAGTTGCCTCTCTCCAGCAGTGTGGATGGTAACCTATTTTCAGCAGTATTTTGAACAATGCAATAAGTGGAGTGGGAATTGCCAGATATACATGCCTTAAGCAGAGAAAGTTGATTCCATCAGGACCAGGTGCTTTGTTGGGAGCTGACTTGAAGATTGCATTCTTCACCTCAGAGTCAGTAATTTCAGGCCAAGGAAAACACTCATCTGTTTGACTATCTTCCATGTTGAAGTGAGAATTGCTAGGTGGTGGGTCTGGAAACATGCAAGTTCTGAACATATGACATTTGTCCTTAAAGTGAGTAGCAAATTGTCCATTAAGAGATAGTGTAGGAGTTTTCAAGGACATAGTAGGTCTGGTGTACTTAGCTGCTGTGAAAATGCTTGACCTTGGGCAGTTTGCAGAAATGACTTCCAACACTGACCCCTAGTTTCTCTGATTCTTTCAAAGTAGAAGTTCCTAGATCTCTTGTAGTCAGCATGGTAGCACTCTTGTCTGTCAGATTTCCACTTTCTATGCTTTCTAGACATATCCTGCCTCAGATGAGTTAACTCAGTAGTCCACCACCTCTTGGATCTGGAACAGGGTTTGCTGAGAGGAACATGGTGGTTGAGAGAATCTAGGATTGAATTTTTGAGTAACAGGGCTGCCTGGTCTAATCCATCAGTAGTACCAGATATCAGATATGAGTTGAAGGATGATGAAGACTTAGCCATTAATTGTTGTAGAGTAGATTCAAAAGAATGCCAGTCTGCTCTCTGCCAGTTGAACTTGTTGCTCATAGGACTAGGAACTAAGCTGTCAGTATCAAGTACAAGGGAGAATCTCACCACTTCATGATCACTCCCTGTATGAGCATCCTCACCCACAGCCCAGTCCACAACTCTATCAAATATATCCTGTGTTGCCAGTGTGAGATCCAATATGAGCTACCAGTGCCCTGTCTGTAGTTATATGTAGAGACATCAGGGTGGTTGACTAGATCACAGTTGTTAGCTCTAAACCAATCTACAACAACCTCACCTCTGTTTTCTTTCTGAATTGCTGAATTCCATAAGCTGTGATGGGCATTGAAGTCCCCACATATGATAGAATGTTGAGGGATATGCAGCTGGTGCAGAGTTCTGTCCATAGTGTCGATTGGCCTAGAGTTAGGTGTCAGCTATTTCCTTTCATTATAGATATTCCATTAGGTAAACTTCTCTTTTCCTGCGAGAATTTGAATTGGAAGAACATCACCATCAAGGTGAGGAAGAAGGTCAGATCTGTAAGTGCAAAGAATATCCAGTCAAGATTTGCTGATATAGGCAGCAGTCCTTGGTTTCTCATTATCAGTAGTATCAGGAATAATAGATTCATATGAAGGTGGGAGTAAGGACTGCCATCAGAAGCCAACCAGGGCTCCTGAATAAGAACAATATCTGCTGTACCATTAGTATAGTGAAGGTGAGAGGTCAACACTTCATATGTCTTTGCACAATTGTGCTGGATAATAGTCAGTAGTTTGCCTCTCATAAGGAATGGGAAGGATTGTCAGTGGTAGGGAGTTCTGGTTTCCTGACTAAGTTCCTGTATACCTCACACCTAAGATCAGTAGATTTGTGAGAGCCCTCACAGTTAGCACATTTGAGCAGAGAATGGGAACATTCCTTAGTGGACTGGCAGGTAGAACATCTGTGGAGGCTACTAGCATGGTCACCTGAACATAGCTGGCACTTGGTAGGATGTCTGCAAGTTCTCTGATAGTGTCCAAACTTCTGACAGTTTCTGCACTGAGTGGTGGGTCTGATGTCAACAAACTCTGAAGTCTTGACTGAAGTTCCTGCTATCACAAGTTGGCTTCTTAGTGCAAATTTCAATTCTCTCAGAGTTTTGAAGGAAAGAACAAGGGAGGAGTGCAACTTTCCTACTCTAGCCTCAGGTCTAGTTAGCCATCTGGGTGGAGCTGCAAGTTGAATGTCTGTGTTATAGGCTTCAATGTCCTCCTTGAAGGCTATCATCTGCTTCTCCTCACTTTCTGCTACAATCATGTCAGTAGCAACAGAGTGGGCCACCAGTTTGTACCATCTTTCTCTGACAACCACCTCCTGTAGGCCTGGGATAAGATGCTTCCAGACACTTTCCTTCTCTTTGAGTTCAGCAGCAGTGTGACCTGACTTCACCTCAATTACTATGTTATTATTGACTGAGAGTCTGACAAGAACAATAGTAATATTCAGTTTGGCCTTGCTCAAAGCATTGTTGATTGAGTCTCTGATCAGGAGTGGGTTCAAGTTGGTAGGTGGGTTGATAGGCTTGAGAATGAGTGTTCTCTCTGGCTCTGGGGTAGGATCTGGGCGCTTTTTGGAGGCCTTGAGAGTATTGGATGCAGTAATAGGAGCAGCCTGTTCAACCATATTAGCCCAAGTCTTCTTCACAGGTTGGGGGTTAGGGATATGTGTAGAGGGAGTAGGAGTTGTGAGTTTGTCAAGTCTGGTGAGTATATGGGTTAAGGTCTCCTCCTGTTTAGTCAACCTAGCTTCAATTGCCTCTGGAATTGGAGAAGAGGATATGGGCTGAAGAGGGGCTGCATCAGGAATGTGTTTATCTAGATAGCTGCTGATGGAGAGAAGTAAGTGGTTGAGAAAGTCCTCTTCAGATGGACTGAAAAGTCCCTGGTGTTCCTGTATATGGTTAACAATATCATGGAGTAGACCTTCAAATATGACAGGTCTATCCCTCTGGGCAGAGGTAGGGGCTAGAGGACTCATGGTGCAAAGATTAGGAAATTAGGAAGAAATGGAGGAAGAAAGTGGAGTACTCCTCCTGTGTCCTCTAACTGTGGTCACACTGAGAGGAGCAGCAGGAGGCTGTCTACCAGGGGGAGTACTGGGTACAATGGGGGATGATGAATACAAAGTATTGGCATCATTCAAGGGCACCTGAGAGGATACTCCAGAAAGTGGTGTATGAACAGGCATAAAGGGTGAAAAAAGCGAAAATTGCTAAGTAAATTGGTTGCTGGTGGGTACAGATAAGATATGTGGTGGTTGACAAGGCAACCAAATATGCAACTCAGGGGTGAAAAAGGAAATATCAAAATGTAAACAAAGAAGGCAGGCAATGAAATAAACCACAGCAGAAAGTGTAAAAGAAGAGCAACTTAGCTGAAAACCTATCAGATAGACCAGAGCAGGCTCAGGAAGAGTCTGTGAAAGTTAGAGAGCAAGAGCTCAAAACTGTAGGTATAGTGGCCTGAAGTCCAATTTTCAAGGGTAGAAATAGGGGTAAAATCAAGAAATTGTGCCAAGATAGGGGTAAAAGTGGGAATTAAGGTCTGAAAATTTGTAAAGGGTTCTAAGTAGTTTATTAAACAGTATTCTCTGTGGAGGAAAATGGAGGAGAGCTGGTTGTTGAGCAATTTTTTGGGGGGGTATTGGAGACTGTGGTTGTTTCGAGTTCGTTGCTCAACCACAGCATAGCAACACCAACTTCACGAACACCCAACCCCCTCCCACCCAGCCGCCACAACAAATCTGGCCCAGAAAGCGGCCAGGACCCTCCCTATCATGCCCCCAGCACACTCACCAAACAAAACTGCCACTACTCCAGTTTTGACCAAACGCGACCGTACGATGGTCATTGAGAGAGATGGCACAGCACTCCCTGACGACATCAACACCCTCACCATAAGGAACGCTTTCAACACTGCAATTAAGAAACCTCTTATTGCAACCATTGAGTTCACCCCCAACCACCATGTCCTCCTCCTCACCAAGGACACCATCACGGCTGCCCAAGTCCTCAAGCAACACAGAACAGCAATTGAGGAAACAGCAAGATCCACGATTCCTGCTGCCACTGGCCTCAGACAGGATGAAGTCTGGCATAAGGTCATCATACGCGGTATCCCCACCACTGTTCCCACCACTCCTGAGGGATTCAACACTGTCAAGTCAGAGATTGAGGAGTTCAACACCGGCATTCACCTTCCCCGCCCCCCCAGTTGGCACACCACTGAAACGCAACGTACCGGCAAAGCAGCTTCAACAATGGTTATCACTATTGCTGGTAAGGACAACACGGATAAAGCCCTCAATAGAGGCCTCTCTCTCATTGGCAAGAGGTTTAAGGTTCAACCCTACCTTTCCTTTGCCCCTGACACCCAATGTTCCAGATGCCTTGCCTTTGAACACCACCCCACCCAGTGTACCGGTACTACCTACTGTGCTATTTGCACCTTGGAGCACCCTACCTACCTCCACACTTGTGGCAGATCAGATTGTCCCACCAAAGGTAAACCATAACTCCATACCATCATCAAATGCAAGTAATGCGGCGAAACCTGCATGGCAACCTCCAAGGAGTGTCCAACCTACCATGCTGAAACCAGGTGGCTGCTGAGAGGCGGACAAAGGCAACCTAGATTTTCTCTTACATAAATTTCTTTTGTTATTTATGAGTTAGGCGGTTGGCAAGGTGGAGGATTTCCTTTTGTTCATTATGGCGTATGGCCGTGGGCCCGCTCAAAAGCTGCAAGCAACATTAGGAGACGGATGCAGTTGACGGGAATATTATTATTATTATATCTCATTACACTTATGGAGCCTATAGCTATGAAGCGGCAACTACCTTACAGGAAACCATCCCCGTCAACTACATCTGTCTCCTAAACGATATTTGCAGCTTTTGAGTGGGCCAACGGCCATCCGCCATAATGAACAATAGGAAATGCTCCACATTGCCAACCGCCAAACTCATAAATAACAAAGGATAGTACATGTAAAAGGAAACCTAAGTGCCCTTGGTCGTCCTCTCAGCAGCCACCTGGTTTGCCATGACGTATGCTGCACACTCCATGGAGGTTGCCAGGTGTGGTTCGCCGCAGTGCTTGCATTTGATGATGGTATGGAGGCAGGGCTTGCCTTTGGTGGGGCAATCTGATCTGCCGCAAGTGTGGAGGTAGGTATGGTGCTCCAGGGTGCAAATAGCACAGTAGGTAGTACCGGTACACTGGGTAGGGTGGTGTCCAAAGGCAAGGCATCTAGAACACTGTGTGTCAAGGCCAAAGGATAGGTAGCGTTGCACCTTAAACCTCTTTCCAAATGGAGAGAGGCCTCTGCTGAGGGCTTTATCTGTGTTGTCCTTACCAGCAATAGTGATAACCATTATGGATCCTGCTCTGCCGGTGCGTTGGGTTTCAGTGGTGAGCCACCTGGGGGGGCGGGGAAGGTGAATGCCAGTGTTGAACTCCTCAATCTCTGACTTGACAGTGTTGAATCCCTCAGGAGTGGAGGGAACAGTGGTGGGGATACCGCGTATGATGACCTTATGCCAGACTTTATCGTGTCTGAGGCCAGTGGCGGCAGGTATGGTGGATCTTGCTGTTTCCTCTATTGCTCTTCTGTGTTGCTTGAGGACTTGGGCAGCCATGATGGTGTCCTTGGTGAGGAGGAGGACATGGTGGTTGGGGGTGAACTCAATGGTTGCAATAAGAGGTTTCTTAATTACAGTGTTGAAAGCGTTCCTGATGGTAAGGGTGTTGATGTCATCTGGGAGTGCTGTGGCATCTCTCTCAATGGCGATCGTACGGTCGCGTTTTGTCAAAACTGCTGGTGAGGCAGTCTTGCTTGGTGAGATGCTGGGTGCTTGCTGGGGAGGTTTCTGGCAGCTTTCTGGGCCCAGGTTTGCTGTGGTTGTTGGGTAAGTGGGGGTGGTGTGTTCGCGAAGGTGGTGTTGCTGTGTTGTGGTTGGACAACAAGGTGCGCGACTTGGGAGGTGAGGGCTGCCACTTTGGCTTTGAGGTCTTTGGTGTCTTCAATGTGTCGCTCCTACACAACCATCAGGTGTGCTTCCATAGCTTTGAAAGCATCCTTCAGGCTGGAGTAGGCAGTTCTCAAGGTATTCTATTCCTCTTTGAAAAAGGCAATGTTCTCATTGATTACCTTTTTTCAGGCATCCTCTGAGTCCTGTGGGGGGGCGACAATCTGGACAGGAGACGGAATGTCTTCCTCCATTCGAGTATCGTCAGGCGAGGTGGGGAGGATTGATGTTCCTCTGGTCTGGTGGGATTCTGGTAGGTGAAATGTGCTGGCAAGAGGGTTCTTGCCACCCCTACCCTTGCCCAAGGGCTGCGTGACATCAAGGGAGTTGTATGAGGGACTCAGTTGATAGGGGTGATGAAATAACAAAATAAATTGGGATGATTTGTCTTTAAAAGTGCAGAATAGGGGGGGTGAAGCGGTGATAATTGGTGGTTGACCAACGAGGTGAGGGCTCGGCGAAAACTTTGTTGTGGGTTTTTCTTTCGCTGTGGTTGTAACGGCAACGGAGTCAGTTGACGGGGATTATTATTATTATTATATTTCATTACGCTTATGGAGCCAGAGGCTATGAAGCGGCAACTAACATACAAAATGGCACGCCACCCGCGCCTGGTCCCTGATATCCGTCTCCTAAATGTTAGTAGCATCTTTCGATTGGACCCCCTGTCATAATGCTAACGACCCCTTTAACAAACAAAAAAGTAAAACAATAAAAAAATAAAAAAATCCCCCCACCGGCCTTAAGCCTAACAAACAAAACAAACAAAACACAAGTAAGAGGAAACCTAATTAGCCTCTGTCCGCCTCTCAGCAGCCACTTGGTTTGCCGCCAGGTATGTTGCACACTCCTGGGAAGTCGCCATGTGAGGTTCGTTGCAGTTCTTGCACTTGATGGTGGTATGGATGCAGGCTTTGCCTTTGGTGGGACAATCAGACCTGCCGCACATGTGAAGGTAGGTAGGGTGCTCATGGGTGCAGATTGCACAGTAGGTAGTGCCCGTACACTGGGTAGGGTGGTGACCAAATGCAAGGCATCTGGAACACTGGGTGTCTGGACCAAAGGTGAGGTAGCGTTGGACCTTAAACCTTTTACCAAAGAGCAAGAGGCCTCTGTTGAGGGCTTTATCTGTGCTGTCTTTGCCGGCAATAGTGATGACCATGGTAGATGCTGCTTTGCCTGTACGTTGGGTGTCTATGGTGAGCCACCTGGGTGGACGGGGAAGGTCAATGCCAGTGTTGAACTCCTCAATCTCTGACTTGACAGTGTGGAACCCCTCAGGAGTAGAGGGGACTGAGGTGGGGATGCCGTGGATGATGATCTTATGCCAAACTTCATCTTGTCTGAGGCCAGTGGCGGCAGGTATGGTGGATCTTGCTGTTTCCTCAATTGCTGTTCTGTGTTGCTTGAGGACTTGGGCAGCCGTGATGTTGTCCTTAGTGAGAAGAAGGACATGGTGGTTTGGGGTGAACTCAATCGTTGCAACAAGAGGCTTCTTAATTGCACTGTTGAAGGTGTTTCGTATGGTAAGGGCATTGATGTCATCTGGGAGAGCTGTGCCATCTCTCTCAATGACAATCGTACGGTCGCGTTTGGTCAAAACTGCAGCTGTGGCAGTCTTGCTGGGTGAGGTTGCAGTAGGCTTGCTGGGGAGGTTTCTGGCCGCTTTCTGGGCCCAGGTTTGCTGTCCTGGTTGGGTGGTAGGGGGGTGGGTGTTCGCAAAGGTGGTGTTGCTATGGTGGGGCTGGGCAACAAGTTGCGCGACTTGGGAGGGAAGGGCTGCCACTTTGGCTTGGAGGTCTTTGGTGTCTGCAATGTGTCGTTCCTGAACTACCAGCATGTGTGCTTCCATAGCTTTGAATGTATCCTTGAGCTCGCAGTAGCAGGTCTTCATGGTTTGTAGCTCTTCTTGTAGATAGGTGATATGTTGGTTGGCTGCCTGTTCCCAGGCATCTTCTGTAGCAGGTGGAGGGGCGACAGTCTGGACAGGGGAAGGAACCTCTTCTTCCATCTGGGTGTCGTCTGGCGAGGTGGGGAGGATTGATGTTGCCCTAGTTTCATGCCATTCTGGTAGGGGGAAGGGGCTGGCAAGAGGGTTTTTGCCACCCCTGCCCTTGCCCAGACGTCGTGAAGACGACATCAAGGGTGTAGGAGGGACTCTGTTGATAGGGGTGATGAAATAACAAATAAAGTGAGATGATTTGTCTGTAAAAGTGGGGAAAAGGGGCAGGTGAAGCATTGAGAATTGGTAGCTGACCAATGAGGTGGGGGCTCGGCGAAAAATTTGGTGTGGTTTGTTCTTTCGCTGTGGTTGTAACGGCAACGGAGTTCAGTTGACGGGGATGGTTTCCTGTAAAGTAGTTGTTGCTTCATAGCCGTAGGCTCTATAAGCGTAGTTAGATATAATAATAATAATGATAATAATAACATCACTTGCATTAGGATCCAAGGGCAACTCATCGAACAAAGGGTATTTTCTTGCTGATTAATGTCGGCCATGCTAGTAGGTCTTGCCGAATAAGATAACATATATCGTATTTGATATAATAAAATCAAAAAAACACTTCATCTACAACAACCTTGACCTTTACTACACTTCAAGTTACCTATTTCTGGAGTCCTTACTTACTTGACATTTACTGGCCTGTTACAGGATGCATAAGCAATATCAAACAAATTCCCAGAGTAAGCCAACCTCCTGAGTAGGCATTTCAAATGGAAGTAAACGTGCTATCGGCGCAGAGACTGTGGGATCAGGGAAATTGATGTCGGCAATACAGGAACACGAGTCCGTCTATTCCTTAAGGCCACTTTTGAACACAGAGCCCCAACAATGTAATCCATCTCCACTACCAATATTAAGCACACACCTGGAAAGACCACCAAAGCTGTCACGGATATGACGGGTAGCTCAGGATTTCGTACCTGACTCGACTATGAGTCACGGGTTTTGCGCATATGACTCGCTTGAGTCATAGGCCTTGTTTATGTTATGATTTGTTATGTTTCGCACATGACTCGATCATGAGTCATGGGTCTTGCGCATATGACTCAATTGAGTCATATGACCTCTTGATGTTATGATTTGTTATGTGTCGCACATGACTCGATTGTGAGTCTTGGGTTTCGCGCGTATGACTCATTTGAGTGATATGACCTGTTTATGTTATGATTTGTTATGTTTCGCACATGACTCAATTATGAGTCATGGGTCTCGCGCGTATGACTCATTTGAGTCATATGACTTTGGTAAGGCTTTTCACGAGGCTCACACTTGTGAGTCATCAGGGTTAGGGTTGGCGGAAGAGCACTATATAAGGAGGTCGATACGACTGAGGAAGATAGGCTCTTCACGCTTTGTTCTAAGTAATTTCCTTACTTCTATCTTCGCTCCGCCTCGGTAGCGTTCGTTCGCGCCCAAGATAGCTTTCTGATCCTTTGATTCTGGAGGAGATATCTGAGTTCACTCAGTAGTTCCTGTGGTCATTGGTGTTGAGGTTGTCGCGTGGTCGAGCGTCGTGGTTACTTGTTTTCGCCTCCTCGTTGTTGTTTGATTCTCACGATGATTTCGCTTCGAGCCTCTTCACCTTTGGCGTCTACGAGCCCTCCTTCGGTAAAAAGACTTCGGCTTCTCTGTCTACTCGTCTACTCGCAGAGTTTCGCGTTCGGAGGATGGGGGATTTTAACATTGCTGTGGGGGGAAACACCCGTGTCGTTCTTTGGGCCAGCTCATGTTTCTTGTTGGGTTTTAACTGAGTCCTTAGTGGTCACGATACAAAACGCCCTTGGGTTAGACTGATGACCTTCCCAAGTATCAACACGTCGTATCGATCGCATCATTCCTTAAGGGACGGGGGCCTCGCCCGCCCCGCCCTTCGTCTATCGTATCTACGGTCGGAATCTTACGAGGTTGTTTTTCACCCTTCCCTTGGAGTTTAAGTCCTTTTGGCATTTACGGTGGTTCGATCAGGTGTCACCTCCTCGCTTCTACCTGGGGATGGCTTTGACCCTGAAAATATTTACCACCTGGCACGGATGTACTTCTGCCCGGGGTGGTGTGTGGCGATTGGTTGCCGGGCCACGCTTGGTCTAGTGCAGGGGTCGGTGTGGTTACGCAGGGTGGTTGGCGGTCACACCCATTGCAAGTGGGGCTTACCTTCTGTTTGTCTCGTTTCCTATCCTGGTACCCGCCCTCTCTGAAGCGTCAGTTTGGGCACCTTTCGTCGGTCTACGGTGTGGCCCTTTGGGGCCCACATTGGGGGGCCTCCGGGTTCCCTGGTTTCCCTCTCGGCTTGCTTGGATTTCGGTTCGGGCGGGCTGGGACTGTGGCCGGCGTCTTTGGATGCTGGCGCGCATGTTGTGGCCCCGGGTTCGTCCTGGTGGCCCCCCTCGGCTACACGGTGCTGGGGGATTGGGGCTCTGTTGCTGTGGCCAAGACCAGTGGCTGCATGATGGGGTCAGGTATCGGCTGTCCTATGGCTGTCGGGCGGTTGATCTGCCTGAGGGGCTGGGAGGGCTGGATGGGATCTGCGGTACATGGTGTGTAGGGCTTGGGGGGGGCTGACTTGGCGGGGAGAGGTGCCTGCGAGCACCGGTCGGGCCTGCGTCATGTTGGGTGAGGTCTAATTAAGTGTTTCCAGCCGGCTTGGGCTGTTAAGGTTAAGCTGCTGAGTGCTGCAAAGCTTCCTGACGGACCGGCTGGCTGACGGCCACCTGTGCGGATAGTGTGTTGCGACCTCTGGGTTGGACTTGTTTGGGTCTTGCGTGCTGGGTTCTGCGGGGCTTGTTTGGTTTCTTTGGTTTGGTTGCGGGTACGGCGGGCGGGGGCATGGCACCACGGGTAGGGGATAGGCCCTACTGACCTCTTCGGTCTGTCACCACCTCTATGTATTTCCTTTGTTTATTGTTTTGTTTTGTAGTTACGGGCAGCGGGTACAGGTCCTCCTTACCATTACGCTCTTCGGAGGCACTGGGCAAAGTGGGTTCATAGGGTCCACGGCCTGGCATGCGGATGCGAGTTGTGGACATGTCGGTCACAACCTCTCTGCCTTGGTGCCGCCTGTGTTGATAAATTGTTGTTGGTTTTCTACTGTGGAGGAGGGATCGCGGGACGGTATTCAGACAGGGCGGTAGTGGAATTTTGTTTCTGTACGAGGAACTTGCCTTTGTCGGACACCCTTTTGGCCTTGGGGCTTCGGCCTGGGTCTTGCCTGTCACCTGTACACCTCGGTATTCGTGGGTTTGCCCCTCGTACTCCTTGGTCGGGAATGATGCGGACTTGCTACGAGGGCTGCGGTTAATTCCATACCAGAGGGATTTAGGATGCGGGGGCGAGGAGGACTTTCTTTACTGTTGATGGACTTGTACTTAGTGTTCGTGTTGTGGGCATGGCGCGGGCCTCTTTGAGGTTTGGGGCCAGAGGTTTAGATTGTTCGTAGTTAGTGTTAGTTCCGGTTTGCGTTAACCTCGTGCTGGCGGGGACTTGTGTTATGCCGGAGTCGGCGGTACAAGTATAAATAAATTAGCTTGAATGTTCTAAGTAATTTCCTTACCTATTACTTTACGAATAAAACATCGTCACGCTCTTTATCACGTTTGAACGTCCGATACATTTCTCACGAGCCTATATAAGGCGAAGCTATCTTATTTAAGATTTACAGGCGTTATCCGACGAACGGTGATAACGTAGATCAACGGATCTTAGAACTGTTATAGCAGACAAGATAGGAATTAAGAAGAGAAGTATCGTTGCCCGTCGCTATTAGTTAACCACAAGCTAGGAACGTTACAAAAGCATGGACAAACAAGTGCAACACAGACCACAAAATATAATGCACAAGTAATATAACTGGAACGACAAGAAGATCTGCAACCAGTCCTTCTAAGTGACGGTAGCAGTGACAAGTACTAAAGCTCACATGGATGCTAAGAGAGAGAATTAGACACCGAACTCAATCCTGAAGACATTGATATTACAGATATCAATTCATTCTGAGGGCCTGGTATGTCTCAAGCTACTAGCTAACCACAATATCATCGCTCAAGACTCCCGATTTCCACCATTCCTGGGTTTCAGCCAACTAATCCAGCGCAGCAGATGCCCACCAAGAATCCTCAAAGAATTCAGGGCAGGGCATATTGTCTACTAACATTCCTGTCATAGAGTATGCAAGGGTGTTCATAACCGCAGGGCTGCAGTGTTGCTCCTGCGTCTGGTATCAGAAGCTCTAGTCTAGCCAGCGGTACAAGCGTACAGTTGGGTGACGGCTGAATTGAGGCTAATTCTCAAACATATCCAGTAACTGGTTCAGAGAAGGCTATATTGGAGTTCACGAACTTACTCATGCTGTAGTATACCCTCTTCAAAGATTTACTCGGGAACTAGGTTACTTTAACAGGCGATGTTCTGTAGGTCTAAGCTGATACACTCAAGCCGAGTCTTGATAGTTAACACACAGGACCTTCAGAGCAGTACATAAATTTAGCAAGTCAACTAGGTTGGTCCTGACACGACACAATGCAGTATATGGTACTAATGTGGACAGGTAATATAAAAGCATTCTGGGGTATGCACACAGTTGGTAGACCTTATAAAGAACAACATCGTAAAGTTATATGAATTGTCAGAAGATCCAAGTGAGACTGCATGTAGAGTGGATCATATGCTCAAATAGGACTGGTTCACATGTGACCTAAGAGGGTACGAGGTTTGTTAGACATGCTCAGTTTCTACAGAGTGATTAGGCTTGATGCAGAATCTGAAATTGTGATTCTTTGCAGTGCAAATTCCAGATATGATCCATGGTAAGTACTTTGACGGTAAGAAAATACATAGTCCTGTAGATCCCGACTTTTTGGGTAGACCAAGAGGACTATAATCAGCTTGACCTAAGCCATAATCTGTCGTATACTACTCGCGTAGAAAACCAGAACGTATTAGGAGCCAAGAGACTTCATGCAAGAGGCAGCAGAAAGTAAGAGTCTGCCGATCTTCTAATATTTTACTTGCGACCATGCTGCTAACTTGTTGCCAAATGCGCAAGACCTATCTGCGTGGCAGAAGAAGACATAGTTTAAATGTCCACTAAAGATTCAGCAAAGGATTCTGGGAACTATATGCTGGGCAATAAAGAATAGAGTTCATCAGCTATACAGGATGTAACAAGAGCGGCGCGAAGGATATGATGATTATTGGGAGGCACTGAGCACAGAGCTTGACAGTTGTATCACTGACCCACCACTATCAGAGCCAGTACGCTAATGGGCTGATATGCATTACTCGAGCTTGTTGCAAGCATGGGAATGCAGGACTGATACTCAGGAAACAGACAGCTTCTTTGATTATAGCCAGACATCGATTGCACAGGCACTAGCGTTTCTTGAATTGGAAGCCCCCAGTGAGGCTGACGCACGTGAGTGGACCATTACACCAATATTTGAGAGCATGGTCAGCCCTTCTTTATCTCGGAGCCTGTCACTTAATCTCAAGGAATCTTCAGAAGGCGCCACGTCTCCAGCTGGGATTTGTGATCGTCACCCTGATGTTATCGAGTAGGAGGCTAATGTGATCTCAGCTGGAGGAAATTGGGCTGGAAATTGAGTGGTGATGAGTAGCATGTAAATATATGCATCTCATCAAGTAGTAGATTTCATGAATTGTCATATGAGTGCAATAAACATAGGAGTACAACAATTGTGAATAAATGGAAGCTATCAGGAAGGTACCTGGGCAACCCCTAAAGAATAAGTCTAATCTCGTATGCAATTGGAAATAGTTCATCTTATGTCTGATCAGATCCAGCGGATCTACAGATGTCAGATGGAGTCAACTGAATGAGAGGAGACTCCGTTGCCGTTACAACCACAGCGAAAGAAAAAACCACACCAAATTTTTCGCCGAGCCCTCACCTCATTGGTCAACCACCAATTATCACCGCTTCACCCATCCTTTTTCCCCACTTTTACAGACAAATCATCCCACTTTATTTGTTATTCCATCACCCCTATCAACTGAGTCCCTCATACAACCCCCTTGATGTCGCGCAGACCCTTGGGCAAGGGTAGGGGTGGCAAGAACCCTCTTGCGAGCCCCTTTCACCTACCAGAATCCCACCAGACCAGAGGAACATCAATCCTCCCCACCTCACCTGACGACACCCAGATGGAAGAGGATACCCCTTCCCCTGTCCAAACAGTCGCACCCCCACCAGATTCAGAAGATGCCTGGGAAAAGGCAGTCAATGAACACGTCACCTATCTACAAGAGGAACTACAAACCATGAAGACCTGCTACTGCGAGCTCAAAGATACCCTCAAAGCCATGGAAGCACACATGCTAGTAGTGCAGGAACGACACATTACAGACACCAAAGACCTCCAAGCCAAAGTAGCAGCCCTTACCTCTCAAGTCGCACACCTTGTTGCTCAACCACAGCATAGCAACACCACCTTCGCGAACACCCAACCCCCTCCCACCCACCCACCACAGCAAACCTGGGCCCAGAAAGCGGCCAGGACCCTCCCTAGCAAGCCCCCAGCACACTCACCAAACAAAACTGCCACTACTCCAGTTTTGACCAAACGCGACCGTACGATTGTCATTGAGAGAGATGGCACAGCACTCCCTGACGACATCCACACCCTCACCATAAGGAACGCTTTCAACACTGCAATTAAGAGACCTCTTATTGCAACCATTGAGTTCACCCCAAACCACCATGTCCTTCTTCTCACCAAGGACAACATCACGGCTGCCCAAGTCCTCAAGCAACACAGAACAGCAATTGAGGAAACAGCAAGATCCACCATACCTGCCGCCACTGGCCTCAGACAAGATGAAGTTTGGCATAAGGTCATCATCCACGGCATCCCCACCTCAGTCCCCTCTACTCCTGAGGGGTTCCACACTGTCAAGTCAGAGATTGAGGAGTTCAACACTGGCATTCACCTTCCCCGCCCACCCAGGTGGCTCACCACAGACACCCAACGCACAGGCAAAGCAGCATCTACCATGGTCATCACTATTGCCGGCAAAGACAGCACAGATAAAGCCCTCAACAGAGGCCTCTCACTCTTTGGTAAAAGGTTTAAGGTCCAACGCTACCTCACCTTTGGCCCAGACACCCAGTGTTCCAGATGCCTTGCATTTGGTCACCACCCCACCCAGTGTACGGGCACTACCTACTGTGCAATCTGCACCCATGAGCACCCTACCTACCTTCACACTTGCGGCAGGTCTGATTGTCCCACCAAAGGCAAAGCCTGCATCCATACCACCATCAAGTGCAAGAACTGCAACGAACCTCACATGGCAACTTCCAAGGAGTGTGCAACATACCTGGCGGCAAACCAAGTGGCTGCTGAGAGGCGGACAAAGGCTAATTAGGTTTCCTCTTACTTGTATTTCATTTGTTTTATTTGTTAGGCTTAAGGCGGGTGGGAGGATTTCATTTGTAAAAGGGGTCGTTAGCGTTATGACAGGGGGTCCAATCAAAAGTTGCTACTAACATTTAGGAGACGGATATCAGGGACCAGGCGCGGGTGGCGCGCCATTTTGTATGTTAGTTGCCGCTTCATAGCCTCTGGCTCCATAAGCGTAATGAATTATAATAATAATAATAACTGAATGAGAGGACTACATGAAAGTAAAATCCAGGGACAAGAGCTATACCAAGCAAGTATCTGTTGAAATTTCTTGATTCGTTTCATAAGGGATATTTGCTTGATAGTAGCCTATATTCTCTCTCACTTAGTTAGTGTTTCAGCATACCTAAACACCGCATACATTACTACAGTTAGGATATGTTTCTTACGTTATTTCATTAATATTTGGTGATAATGATTGGGGATTTATATATGTGTTACTTTCGTTAGTTTATGGGATATTTCATCATCTGTATGTATTTTCTCAGACTTTACAGGCGTGATTATTTCTTCAGATTACTGAAATTTCCCTCACACCCTCTTCGATTCACACATCTTTTACGGGAATATCTTGGCAGATTCTCAGGATCAAACACTATTATTATTATTATAATTCATTACGCTTATGGAGCCAGAGGCTATGAAGCGGCAACTAACATACAAAATGGCACCCCACCCGTGCCTGGTCCCTGATATCCGTCTCCTAAATGTTAGCAGCAACTTTTGATTGGACCCCCTGTCATAACGCTAACGACCCCTTTTACAAATGAAATCCTCCCACCCGCCTTAAGCCTAACAAATAAAACAAATGAAATACAAGTAAGAGGAAACCTAATTAGCCTTTGTCCGCCTCTCAGCAGCCACTTGGTTTGCCGCCAAGTATGTTGCACACTCCTTGGAAGTTGCCATTTGAGGTTCGTTGCAGTTCTTGCACTTGATGGTGGTATGGATGCAGGCTTTGCCTTTGGTGGGACAATCAGACCTGCCACAAGTGTGAAGGTAGGTAGGGTGCTCATGGGTGCAGATTGCACAGTAAGTAGTGCCCGTACACTGGGTAGGGTGGTGACCAAATGCAAGGCATCTGGAACACTGGGTGTCTGGACCAAAGATGAGGTAGCGTTGGACCTTAAACCTTTTACCAAAGAGTGAGAGGCCTCTGTTGAGGGCTTTATCTGTGCTGTCTTTGCCGGCAATAGTGATGACCATGGTAGATGCTGCTTTGCCTGTGCGCTGGGTGTCTGTGGTGAGCCACCTGGGTGGGCGGGGAAGGTGAATGCCAGTGTTGAACTCCTCAATCACTGACTTGACAGTGTGGAACCCCTAAGGAGTAGAGGGGACTGAGGTGGGGATGCCGTGGATGATGACCTTATGCCAAACTTCATCGTGTCTGAGGCCAGTGGCGGCAGGTATGGTGGATCTTGCTGTTTCCTCAATTGCTGTTCTGTGTTGCTTGAGGACTTGGGCAGCCGTGATGTGGTCCTTAGTGGGAAGAAGGACATGGTGGTTTGGGGTGAACTCAATCGTTGCAACAAGAGGCTTCTTACTTGCAGTGTTGAAGGCGTTTCGTATGGTAAGGGCGTTGATGTCATCTGGGAGTGCAGTGCCATCTCTCTCAATGACAATCGTACGGTCGTGTTTGGTCAAAGCTGCAGCTGCGGCAGTCTTGCTGGGTGAGGTTGCTTTAGGCTTGCTGGGGAGGTTTCTGGCCGCTTTCTGGGCCCAGGTTTGCTGTGCTGGTTTGGTGGTAGGGGGGTGGGTGTTCGCAAAGGTAGTGTTGCTATGCTGGGGCTGGGCAACAAGGTGTGCGACTTGGGAGGTGAGGGCTGCCACTTTGGCTTGGAGGTCTTTGGTGTCTGCAATGTGTCGTTCCTGAACTACCAGCATGTGTGCTTCCATAGCTTTGAATGTATCCTTGAGTTCGCAGTAGCAGGTCTTCATGGTTTGTAGCTCTTCTTGTAGATAGGTGACATGTTGGTTGACTGCCTGTTCCCAGGCATCTTCTGTAGCAGGTGGAGGGGCGACAGTCTGGACAGGGGAAGGAACGTCTTCTTCTATCTGGGTGTCGTCTGGAGAGGTGGGGAGGATTGATGTTCCTCTAGTTTGGTGCGATTCTGGTAGGTGGAAGGGGCTGGCAAGAGGGTTTTTGCCACCCCTGCCCTTGCCCAGACGTCGTGAAGATGACATCAAGGGTGTAGGAGGGACTCTGTTGATAGGGATGATGAAATAACAAATAAAGTGGGATGATTTGTCTGTAAAAGTGGGGAAAAGGGGCAGGTGAAGCGGTGAGAATTGGTGGTTGACCAATGAGGTGGAGGCTCGGCGAAAAATTTGGTGTGGTTTTTTTGTTCGCTGTGGTTGTAATGGCAACCGAGTCTCCTTCCAGGATCAAACACGTTCACCCTTATGTTCTTCCTACTTATGTTACGGTTTTAGACGGTCGCACTTAAGTTTCTCCGTGTTATATTTTTCTGTTCCATGGGGTTTAAGCGGAGGATGCAAACCTGTATAAATAGACGCTACTACTCGCTTCGTTTTTAAGAGAATTAAGGACAAGAATCTCTACCAATCTGCCTTCATACCTCTTGCCTCTTCGCTAGAAATGTGCCCGTAATCTACTCTTAATATTACCTCCGTATAATCTATAATGCTATTAAGATCGTACCATTCACAAATTCCAATAGTATCGTGATACCAGTTATACTAGGCAGAGACAATCAGGACAAACACGTAGACTCCGTGTGATACCAAAATGGCATCTTTTAGTATTGGAGAATCGTGATACCATAGAGCAGGCGTGGAGGCTATCTGGAAATGAGCAAGCAAAGAAGGGATGTTCAGGAACAGCATGTAAGCCAGATACTTAGTGGAAGCTGGGGGGAGTCAGAGGGTATCCTCAGAGTAGAACAGTAACTAATTTGGTTGTTGGTGTAAATGCCGCAGGTGATGATTAGTAGTTTACAGGACGCAGGAGACATAAGAATCAATGTCAGGGCAGCGAAGGGATGCGAGAGGTCATCTGACGCAAACTAGGACACAACATCTAATCGGCATAGGGTCCCCGTTACCTATTCATATTTTGAACCTCCCATGTGGCAGACGCATTATTATTATTATTATTATATCTAATTACGCTTATGGAGCCTGCCGCTATGATGCGGAAACTAACTTACAGGAAATCATCCCCGTCAACTACACCCGTCTGCTAAACGATGTTTGCAGCTTTTGAGTGGGCCAACGGCCATCGGCCATAATCAACAATAGGAACCCCTCCACCTTGCCAACCGCCTCACTCATAAATAACAAAGGAAAGTACATGTAAAAGGAAATCTAAGTGCCCTTGGCCTGCCTCTGGGCAGCCACCTGGTTTGCCGTGACGTATGCTACACAGTCCTTGGAAGTTGCTAGGTGTGGTTCGCCGCAGTTCTTACATTTGATGACAGTATGGTGGCAGGTCTTGCCTTTGGTGGGGCAATCTGACCTGCCGCAAGTGTGGAGGTAGGTAGGGTGCTCCAGGGTGCAGATAGCACAGTAGGTAGTACCGGTAAACTCGGTAAGGTGGTGTCCAAAGGCAAGGCATCTGGAACACTGGGTGTCAGGGCCAAAGGATAGGTAGCGTTGCACCTTAAACCTCTTGGCAAATAGAGAGAGGCCTCTTTTGAGGGCTTTGTCAGTGTTGTCCTTGCCAGCAATAGTGATGACCATTGTGGATGCTGTTTTGCTGGTACGTTGGGCATCAGTGGTAAGCCACCTGGGGGGGCGGGGAAGGTGGAAGCCAGTGTTGAATTCTTCAATTTCTGCTTTGACTGTGTTGAATCCTTCAGGAGTGGAGGGGACTGAGGTGGGAATGCCGTGGATGATAACTTTGTGCCAGATTTCATCCTGTCTGAGGCCAGTGACGGCAGGTATAGCGGTTCTTTCTGTTTCCTCAATTGCTGTTCTATGTTGTTTGAGGACTTGGGCAGCCGTGATGTTGTCCTTGGTAAGGAGGAGGACATGGTGGTTTGGGGTGAACTCAATGGTTGCAATAAGAGGCTTCTTAATTGCAGTGTTGAAAGCGTTCCTGATGGTGAGGGTGTTGATGTCATCTGGGAGTGCTGTGCCATCTCTCTCAATGGCAATCGTACGGTCGCGTTTTGTCAAGACTGCTGGTGAGGCAGTCTTGCTTAGTGAGGATGCTGGGGGCTTGCTGGGAAGGTTTCTAGCCGCTTTCTGGGCCCAAGTTTGCTGTGGTTATTGGGTAAGGGGGGGGTGTGTATGTTCGCGAAGGTTATTATTATTATTATTATAATTCATTACGCTTATGGAGCCAGAGGCTATGAAGCGGCAACTAACATACAAGGGCTCCGTTGCCGTTACAACCACAGCGAAAGAAAAAACCACACCAAATTTTTTCGCCGAGCCCTCACCTCATTGGTCAACCACCAATTATTACCGCTTCACCCATCCTTTTTCCCCACTTTTACAGACAAATCATCCCACTTTATTTGTTATTCCATCACCCCTATCAACTGAGTCCCTCATACAACCCCCTTGATGTCGCGCAGACCCTTGGGCAAGGGTAGGGGTGGCAAGAACCCTCTTGCCAGCCCCTTTCACCTACCAGAATCCCACCAGACCAGAGGAACATCAATCCTCCCCCTCGCCTGACGACACCCAGATGGAAAAGGATACCCCTTCCCCTGTCCAGACAGTCGCACCCCCCCCAGATTCAGAAGATCCTGGGAAAAGGCAGTCAATGAACACGTCACCTATCTACAAGAGGAACTACAAACCATGAAGACCTGCTACTGTGAACTCAAAGATACCCTCAAAGCCATGGAAGCACACATGCTAGTAGTGCAGGAACGACACATTACAGACACCAAAGACCTCCAAGCCAAAGTGGCAGCCCTTACCTCTCAAGTCGCGCACCTTGTTGCTCAACTCACCACATCATAGCAACACCACCTTCGCGAACACCCAACCCCCTCCCACCCAGCCACCACAGCAAACCTGGGCCCAGAAACGGCCAGAACCCTCCCTAGCAAGCTCCCAGCACACTCACCAACAAAACTGCCACTTCTCCAGTTTTGACCAAACGCGACCGTAACGATTGTCATTGAGAGAGATGGCACAGCACTCCCTGACGACATCAACACCACTCACCATAAGGAACGCTTTCAACACTGCAATTAAGAAGCCTCTTATTGCAACCATTGAGTTCACCCCAACCACCATGTCCTCCTCCTCACCAAGGACACCATCA